>CAUYSK010053843.1:0-39510 GCA_963575035.1 Avahi laniger | reverse complement strand
CTAGGGCCTTAAGGAGAGACAGGCTCTCAGGGTGAGAGAGAGGTTGCGTCTCCTCCTCCAGATGCGAAATGGCCTCTCCTTCTCGACCCTCCGCTCTTGTCTCTTCTGTCTTTTTGACTTCGCAGGTGGTTACCAGCAAAGCAGAGGATAAGTTGTCCTCACCTCTCTCCTGGTGGTATTGTGCCGCCTGTTCCGCTAGAGGGCGCCAGTCCTCCTCTCCAGGGTCGTCCGGGCCATCTCAGGTCCAGCGGACAGTGGGCTCCGGCCTCCTCTCCGTGGCATGCTAACTGCTTGTAAAGGCATCTTCCCCAGCTATGCACAGGGACCGGCCTCCGCCTGACGTCTCTGTCTTAGCTCATTTACCTGCCATAGTGATCCCCAGGGAAAGGATGTCCTCTTGTCTCAGGGTACCCCAAATCACTGGCCTGGCCACAGAGATCTCCTCCCACTACAGCCGGTCATGAGGTCAGAGCAGCCCACTCTCGGCCAGAGGTGTGTACTGCCCCCCCCCTTTTGTGTCCATGCCCACGGGTCTTACGGTGTCCAGTGCTTGCCTACTGGGGACCCAGGTGGGCATGCTGATCTCCCTCCCGGGGCAGCTTAGCACCCCTGACCCCAAAAGTCAGTTCTAATGATATGATATGACTCAAATATTGGTGTTACAGGGGTAATGAGGTACAGGAAGAAACCACAAAAAAATAGAGAGTATAACACAGCACAGAGCAATGCCATGCCAAACTGGCGTAAAGGCATTACAGAGTTCAGCCCCAACTACTTGAGGCCATCCAGCATCAATTTGCCAGTTGATTATCCTACAGACTGGGTAGATGCCACATCAATTCCTTGATAGTCACCGAAATCCCATCCTTATCACTCCATATAGCAATTTCGAGAATTTCAGAACTGATCATGAGACGTCAGTATTACACAACAAGCTGTCATTTGCTCAAGAGGGAAAGTCCTTCACAGTGGGAGAGCTCCAGAGACAATGACATCGGGCCACCACCCAGAAAGGGAAGAGAGCAGTGGAACGCCCAGTGGAGAGCGGAATTGGAGAAGGGGTTACGCGTCTAGGTAACATTGCTCAGCAGCAAGATGGGGAGTCTCTGTCAGAGCTCTGAAGTGCAGCAGCTATTTGGGGGCTTTTATAGCCCCAGGGTTTGTTTTACAAATGGCTGGCAGATGTTGGGTACAGTTTTGCAGGGTATGCAAAGAAGGCAGGCTCTAAATGGCTAAAGATATTATTTCAGCTATATTTAAAGTAATTGGATTGAAAAAAAATTGAATTTCGCACTGGCAGGCTTTCACCAAATGGTCCCAGCCTGCTATGAGGAAGTAAACATAGGGCCACTATACAGGGGCCACCTTTGGCTCATTTATGTAACAATCTTTAACTGTTATGATGTGAGCTAGAGATCATGTTTTCCAAATGGATGGATATTCAGTTGCTCTAGCACCAAAAGACTATCCTTTCCCCAAGTGAATTTCATTGTGGACTTTGTTATAGTTCAACAGATAATCTATGGATAGGTCTATTTCTAGATTGTTTATTCTGTTCCATTTATCCACTTGCCTATCTTTGTGCCAGTACTTCACTGTCTTATTTAGGTCTTTACATTCTTTCAATAATGTTTCGTAATTTTCTATACAGAGGTCTTGTACATATTTTGTTAAATTTTTTCCTAGTTGTTTTGCTTACATTTCTTGAAACTACAGTAAGTAGCATCATTTTAAAGTTTCATTTTCTAATTGTTTTTGATATGTAGAAGTACGATTATATATAGTTTGTATATATACAGTTTTATATACTGAAATTTTATCAGTAATTTTGCTAAAGTCACTTATAAATTCTAATAGATCTGAAGATACTTTTAGATCTTTTTACATTCACAAAAATGTCATCTGCAAATTATGACAATTTTATTTTTTCTTTTCTATCCTTTACATTTTAAATTTCTTTTTCTTGATTATTGCATTGGCTAGGACCTTTAATTCAATACTGAATAGAAATGGTGATAGTGATAGTAGATATTCTTTTCTTGCTCTTAATCTAAGGAGAAACTTTCACTCACTCACCTTTAGCTACGATGTTTGCTGTAGGTTTTGTGTAGATGCCCCTTGTAAGATTAAGGGAGTTCTATTTCTTGTTTGTTAAGTTTTTAACATGAATGGAAATGTCTCTCCCATTCTCTTTATTCTGTAAGTTTATAAATTTTAAAATATATTATTTTAAGGGCAGTATATTTGTCTCAGGAGAGAGAAGGATAAATGTTTGTGGCCAATTTACCTTTTAAACTAGAAACTTTATATTCTTATTTATTTGAAATCTTTCCTGTATATGTAATAATGTGTCCTTTCTCATTCCTAAATGTTGTCTTTTCTTAATCAGATGTCTTTAATCTATATACTTTTAAAATCTATTCTAGTGATTTTGTTAATGAAACCTAATATTTTGTTCTATTAATATTTGTTAATATCTAATTTTATCCTTATTAATTCATTTTTACATTATTTGGACTAATTTTGCTGTTTTTACATTAAATGTTTGGTTCATTTATTTCATGATTCCACTTATAATCTATTCAACATGTCCAGTTTCCTTTCAATTCAGTTTTGGCCATATATATCAAAATGTACTTGTTCATTTCTAATATGTTCATAATTTTATTTTTGATTTTTAAAACACATGAATAATTTAGGAAGGCAGACTTTTTCCATTTCTAATTTTATTGCATTGTGCTTAGACAAAGTGTTCCACTGGATTTAAATATGTATACCCACATCCATGTATCAGAGATCAAGCTTAATAATTGTGTTATTCAAGTGAGTCATTCATTTTTGTCTATCTGATTTAAGAGAGGTGTGTTAATTTCTGTCTGTAATTGAAGATTCACGACTTTATTCTTTTTTTGAGACAGAGTGTGGCTCTGTTGCCCAGGCTAGAGTGCCATGGTGTCAGCCTAGCTCACAACAACCTCCAACTCCTGGGCTCAAGCGATCCTCCTGCCTCAGCCTCCTGAGTAGCTGGGACTACAGGCATGCGCCACCACGCCCAGCTAATTTTTTCTGTATATATATTTTTAGTTGTCCAGATAATTTCTTTCTACTTTTTAGTAGAGACGGGGTCTCACTCTTGCTCAGGCTGGTCTCAAACTCCTGACCTTGAGCAATCCACCCGCCTCAGCCTCCCAGAGTGCTAAGATTACAGGCGTGTGCCACCGCGCCCAGCCGACTTTATTCTTTTATTTTTAACAGCTTTATACACTTTAAGCCTATTCTGTTAGGTGTATAAATATGCATTACCATCATATCTTTTGATGGGTGCTACTATTTATTATTATAAAAATATCCTTCTTTGTCCTGCTTAATGTTTTTGCCTTAAAATTTTGTCCATTTTTTCATTATTTTGTTAGCATTTGCCTAATTTTTTATTTTTAAAATTATTTTTCAAAATTATGAAATATTCCAAATCAA
Source organism: Avahi laniger (assembly GCA_963575035.1). NCBI lineage: Eukaryota > Metazoa > Chordata > Mammalia > Primates > Indriidae > Avahi > Avahi laniger. The sequence goes on along the minus strand of CAUYSK010053843.1, from coordinate 36,036 downwards.
AAGATATAGAGAAAAAGACTGCATGTCTGTGTCCCCCTGCCCCAGAAACCTTTAACCCCCAATGGGATGGTATTAGGAAGTGGGGTCTTTGGGAAGTACTTAGGATTAGATGAGGTGATGAGGGTAGAGCCCCCATGATGGGATTAGTGTCATAATGACACAAGAGAAACAGGCTAGAGCTTGTTCTCTTATCCATGTGAGGACACAATGAGAAGATGCCACCTCCAAACCAAGAAATCAGCCCTCACCAGACAGCAGATCAGCTGGTACCTCGATCTTGGACTTCCCAGCCCCCAGACCTGTGAGCAATAAATGTTTATTGTTTAAGCCACTCAGTCTATAGTATTATATTATAGCAGCCCAAGCTAAGACAGCTTCTCTCTGCCCAGTTTTAATAGATCTTTAAATATATTTTGCTATATTTGTTTCAGATATTTATATATATACATCTGATATATATACACACACACACACACACATACAACACATACACACCATTATGGATAAATGTAGTTGAAGCTCACTGTTTACATCTCTCTTCTCTCTTTCACCTTGTTCTCTCCATAGAGTTCATCATGACCGTTCTGAATTCCGAGGTTCACTTCCTCATGCCTGATAATTGGTACAGACCCAGCTACTTTCTTGGGTTAGTCTTTGCATAATACATCTTTCTCCATCCTGGCCCTACGCTTTGTTGCATACACATAAAAAAGGCCCCCTGCTGTCCTTGTATGCTGAAGACAGGCAGCACTACAGTTGGAACACTGACATCTGGGCCAATACATGGACCCAAGGGCTCAAGCCCAAGGGCTGGTGGCAGACCCTCATAATAAGCCCAGAGCCCCAAACACATCCTGTGTTCAATGTGAGCATCACCCCAAATTGGCAATGACAGCACTATTCTGGTGGCTTAATCTCATAAGATCTCATGAAAGAAATACGGGACATGCATCAAGAGCAATCTTCTTGAAGTACCAGAATCAGGCCCAGTGACCTGTCTGGGTGGCAGTGGCCCCCAGCTAGTCTCAGGCACTGAAGAGAGACTTAGAAAACTTAGAGGCAGGCCTTTGCACAGGGCCTGGAGCCCCCACTTGTGGGCTACTAAGGGCAGCACTGAAGAAAGCCGTGACTCTTAAGGGTCATATGACACATGCTATAGTCAGGCTTCGTCTTTATCTGCATTGACAATCTTGGTCTTTTAATTCTCTGGCATTTTGGTCTCTCAAATCTCAGGCACCTCAGCAGCTTTCTGATACTTCCATTTTTTTATTCAGTTTTTTTAGTTGTTCTCAGTAGGAACATTGGTCTGCTAAAAGCTTCTTTGATATCACCAAAAGCAGAAGTTTCTCTAATAAGATTTTTGTTTCTCCTCCAACATGTAACAAACCCCAGGTTGAGTGCAGGCATCCTCTCTATGAGCAAGAAAGAAGAAAGAAGTTCCCATTTATCTTTTCCTCATCACCCAGGGATGACCACTTCAGATGGAGCCATCATGTGTTGTTGCAGGATTAGGAAGATGAAGAAGGAAGGTTGCCGCATGGGAGGATGAGGAAGGAAGGTAGCTTTCGAAACCTAGACACATTAATAATAAATATCAAATTACCTGGGCAAGCCTTCCTTCCCCAGAGACCAGCTGGCTGTAATTCTCCAGTATCATATATCCACACAGAATCTTCTAAGCAGGGTCCAGGTGCTGCCACTACTGCCAGATGAAGTCCTCTGTCTCATCCCCCAATGTCATTGGTCCCTGCAACACATGATGGCCCCATCTGCACTGATCATCCTTGGTTGATGAGAAAAGGTACGTAGAAACTTCTTACCTCTAAAGTGATGAAAATGTTCAGGGGTAAAAGATTCCTCATCTCTTTTGGACCCTGGAGGAGGCATTTGCTCTCTCACCTCCTAAGCGAAATAGCCAGACTTTGTCAAGATATAAATGGGCAGCTTTGTTGTGCAGCCCCAGAAACTGTCTTTTTTTTTTTCAGTCTTCAGAGGCCCCCAATCCCAAATGGGTGGCTTTAAATTCTGAATCATGTCCTCTTACAGGGATCAAGTTACCAAACCAGAACTCATTTTCATGTTTGAGAAAGAACAGCCTTAGATGGCAGAGAGAAAAATCTAAAGTTGCATAGGTGAGGGAGCACTAGAAAGATTGTGTATAGTGGATGGAAGGAAGATTCCATCTGGTGAGTGGGAGGTTGACCCCTTTGATGTGCCATCAACATGTCATGTCTTCCTTAAAGGAGGTAGGCCTCTGACGATTACAGGATATGGATGTGAGCTACTTAGATGAAAGGACATCTCCATGTCTTCCTGGAGTCTTTGCTTAGCTTCGGGAAAGAACCTGCCCCCCTTCCTTATTTATCCTCAGGATCTGATCCCTGCTTCCTTCGGCTGGAATGAGCCTTTCTAGGTCAGTCTCCTCTTCCCAGACCTTTTCACTTTTCTTCCCTCCATTGTCATCAACCCATTTACTTATGCATGCAGACATTTATAGATTTGTCCTTTTCCAAATTTGTGACTTGTGTTTCTCCTACGTCTTTCTCTCATCCTTGTAAAAAGCCTAAATGTGTTTTCTCCTAATGTTTTACAACCAGATTGTACCCCATCCAAATTTAAACTCCTCCTTTCAAGGATCTCCATTATATGGCCCCATCACTTGTGTCTCTGTGTTCTTCCAAATTCAAGTTACGGTTTCTTTGTTTTCTAGTTTTTTGTTGGTGGTGCAAAGAAAAACAATTTCTGTAGTTTGAGCTTGTATTTGGCAACCTTGCTAAATTCACTTATTAATTCAAACACTTTGTAGATCATCTGCAGAGATTGAATTATTTTTTTTTGAAACAGGGTCTCACTTTGTTGCCCAGGATAGAGTGCAGTGGCATCATCGTAGCTCACTGCAACCTCCAGTGCCCGGGCTCAAGCAATCCTCCTCCCTCTGCCTCCTGAGTAGCTGGGACTACAGGTGTCTGCCACCACACCCAGATATTTTTCTATTTTTTGTAGAGATGGGGTCTCACTATGTTGCTCAGGCTGGTCTTGAACACCTGGGCTCAAGCAATCCTCCTGCCTCAGCCTCCCAAAGTGCTAGTATTACAGGCCTGAGCCACTACACCCGACAAAAGTTTTATTTATTCACTTCCAGTCATTACTCTTTTTCTTATCACACTGCCTCAGACCTCTAGTACAATGTTGAACAGAAGTCAGAAGAGCAGACATCCTTGTCTCAGTCCCAATCTCAGGAGGAAACTTTTCCCCTGTCACCATTAAATTCTGTTTTGGTTTTTATTTTAAAACACATCCTTGGCCAGGCATGGTGGCTCATGCCTGTAATCCTAGCACTCTCGGAGACCAAGGCGGGAGGATCGCTTGAGGTTAGGAGTTCAAGACCAGCCTCAGCAAGAGCAAGACTCCATCTCTACTAAAAAAAATAGACAAAAATTAGCCAGGCAACTAAAATAGAAAAAATTAGCCGGGCATGGTGGAGTATGCCTGTAGTCCCAGCTACTCAGGAGGCTGAGGCAGGAGAATCACTTGAGCCCAGGAGTTTGAGGTTGCTGTGAGCTAGGCTAACGCCATAGCACTCTAGCCCAGGCAACAGAGTGAGAATGAATGAATGAATGAATGAATGATTGAATGAATGAATAAATACACATCCTTTATCAGACTAAGGAGGTTCTCTTCCATTTCTAGTTTGCTAAGAATTTATATTGTAAATGGATGAATTTTACCAAATCTCCTTTTCTGTATCTATAGAGATTATATGATCTTTCACCTTTACTAATTACATTCACTAAATTGTCAAATTTATTGGCATAAATCTTTTTTGTAATTCCCTTATTGTCCTTTTAATGTTTATAGAATCTGTAGTGATGTTCACTATATCATGGACATTTGAAAATTTCTGGGATTTTTTTCCTTGTTCAGTCTAGTTTCTTAATTTTATTAATCTTTTCAAAGAACTAGCTTTGATTTTCTCTATTGTTTGTCCTCTAGAGGTCACAAAAACAAATGAGACCAAGGAAACTTGTAGGAAGTGCCAAGCATAGATAGTAAGCTAGGTGTTTATGAGATATGAACAAAACTCATAGGATGTGTAGATAATGAGTATAAACAAGTAGCTTTTGAGACGCAGGAAGAATTCATAAGATGCATTATAGTTAGCAAGTTAGTAACTTGTAAGATATGCTAAATATAAATAGAATACATGGACTATATATTAGAACAAACAAGGGCATTACTTATAAAATAGGGATGGGAACACCAAGTCATAAGTTATCCTACCACCTGGGCTACATTATACTTAAATTGGTCACCACTTGGTGACACTCAGTATTGTTCCATTGAACAAAGATAAAACCGACCACTGCCCAGGAGGCTAACTGGTGAGCTACAGCTGAGGTAAGCAGGGTATGTCATTAGCCCTGAGCACCTTCAGTCTGATTGGGCCCCTTTTTCAAACCTCAACTCTGGTCCTCATAACCGATGAGGCTGATGCAACAGACACAGAGGCAGGGTCTATGAACATTGCATAGCATAGGATTCAGGAATTGTGGTCCTTTTACCCTGTTTGTACCCTATCCTAAGTGTGTTAACTTACCCCATCTCTTTCCTTTGCTTCTTGGTGGCTGTTTTTTTAATATTTTGTGTTTTTTAAAAATTGATTGAATAAGCCATGTGACTCGAGAATTTTAATTTGATCTGTGAGCCTTTCTATTCTGGGACCTCTGGGGTAGTTTGCCTGATAGCACATCAGAGACTACCATTGTATCAGGGGGATTTCTCACATTTATAGGCCCCCAAGGGATGAGGTGAAAAGAGATCATAATTTACAGCTTGGAGATTTTACCTAAAGAAATAAAGGCAATAATATGAAATAATTGGTTAAAATATTGGGAGCCCAGTACTGATCTGTGTGGTTGTATGGCCAGTCAAGGGTCACAGGGCTGATCTTAGGGATCCCAGGGTAGTCTTGAGAGCCCTAGGGAATAAGTTGAGGAGGGATAATTTTATTCTAAAAGTTTTAGCCATAGCAATAAGACAAATAACTGGCATAAACAATATGGGTATGAAACTAAGGCTGGCCTAAGGGCACAAAAGAGCTGATTTTGGGAGGTGTCACCTCTTTTGGTGAGGCCTCTCCCCCTAAGTGTATATAAATAAGAACATGGAACACAGAGGTGACATTCATTGTGCACTGTGTCCAGAGTGCATGCTATTCCCATATTGTACACCTGTGGTCACTGTAGGGTCCTGAGGACAACTCCACTTTGTGCAGAAATCCTGGTGACCACATCTTGCCTCCTCCACTCAACTCCCCATAGCCATCACCATGAGGCTGTGCACTGCCGAGACTCTATAATCCCTGATACCACAGATCCCCAATCACTCACCCCAAGGAGTGCTCCCCATTCTCCCATTCCAGCACAGTCAGCCCATCTTGATTGCCCAGCATGCTTCCTCTCGTCACTCATTAATGCCACACTATGCTTTGGCCATCCACTGCCCTGCAATGCTCTTCACTAAGCCCCATTCACCACCATCATTCATACTGTGCTTCATAGTACTCCCAATTTACTCCACTCTGCCCACTCACTCACTCCCGCTCTACTCATTGCTGCTTTCCCCAACATTACTCATGTTTACTTACACTTGACTGTTTCTTCTCCAGTAACACCAGTCAGCCCCACATTTCCTCTCCCTGAAAAGGCTCTGAATGTGATGTGTCTGATTTACAGAGCTCATTAGGAAAGTGAACCCCTGCTCATTTTCTTAGGATAATTCAGGGGGAAAAGGGCAGCCTGGGAGGGCACAGACAAGGTCTCAGGTCTAACTCACCCACTTATTTTCATAAACCTGAACATTGCCCATCCTCAGGTCTTACATAACTTGGGCTGCCCAGTCCCACTACAGAGATGGCCCCACTGAAAAACCCCAGAAGTGTGGGAGCCGCAAATAGAGTAATTCACAAGCAAAACCTCTCATTCTGAGGCAAATGTCCTGTTATGTGGTCTTTGGCTGTGTCCATTCAGACCATCACTCTCAATCTGTTCCTAATCTTGGAAAATCTTTGTCACCTCGGGAGCGAGTTACTCAACCTGTGTATTCATGTTTTATATCTCTTATAAAAAGTGTGTGTTTATGTGTGTATTAATGAATTAATTTAAATCATTTTGTTAAGATATAGAAAGACATTGGTAGGCTTCAGTACAAGATCTTTTCACGTATGTCCTGTGCATACTAAATAAGAAATATGTTCCAGTCTCATTATTTTAGGTTTACCTAATGTGGTCCCAGCTGACCCAAGAATCACTTTATTTGGCACCCTCAGGAAAATATAATGCCTAAGTAACTTTGGAATTAATGGAATATCTGTTGTTCTGTCTGCCTGGTTATTCAATTTATTCATTCGAAAAAATTAAACACCACATTAAGCATATCCATATCTTCATAATGCTATGAAGTCCTATATCTAGCCTCTGACATTATTCTTTAACAGTAATAGGATAATATGTGCTTTTTAAAATGTTTTATTTATTTTTTGAAAAGGTAGTACAATCACATAGTACAGTTTTCAAAAGCTATGAAAGGATACACAGTTATCTCCCTCCCAATTCCATCCCCTCTGCCACCACTGCCCCTTTCCCGAGGTAATCAGGGTTACCATCTTCTTGTGTCTCTTTCCAGAGATAATTCATACATACACAATTATGTACTTACCATTTTTCTCCTTTTTATGTACAAATGGTAGCAGATCATACTCACTATCCTGCACCTTACTTTTCCTACCTAAGAGCATAACTTGGAGATTATTCCACATCACTACATAAATAGTATCCAAGTTCTCTTTATTAATTCATTTTGTCTACCTAGGAATATGCTGTGTGAATATACCACAATTTCAGGAAACAGAACCTGGTGGTGTCATTTAAATAGCTTCCAATCTTTTGTTTTCACAAATAATGCATCAATGAATACCTCTGTATGTTCATCATTTTATACACATGTGAGTATATACATTCCTAGGAGTGGAATTGCTGGCTCAAAAACCATGTGCATTTGTGGTTTTGATTACTTCTGAATCATTCCTCTTTGAATGAGAAGAGTTTTTCCTGGACTTGCTATTTGCTGGAGGTTCATGTGGGGAAGGAACCAGGGCCACATTCTGGGCAGATCAGTTTTTCTAACAACTGGGATTTTTTTTCCCACGTGTTAGTTCGTTCAGATTTTACTTCTCCTGAGTCAGTAAACACGGGCAGCTGTAGGGCTCTTCACAAGGAAAAGCCCATTCTCTTCCCCTAGAACTCCCTGCCCCAACTGTTGCTCCCATCAGTACAGACTACACTCTGCAAATATGGCTTGTCTCAGTGATTCCTTGTTGAGGCTACTGCATGTTTCTCCTCAGACCACAAATGGTCTAGGAAGCATCCTACCTCCTACCTGCCCATGCACTGTTTCTGTTGTTTTGTTTATGGTTCTGCACCTCAGGGTAAATCCTGAACCTCAGCTAAGAGTCCTTACCAGTGCTGTCTTGCATCTGCAGCCTTGAGCACTCTCTCTCTCTGAAATCTCCTGCACCGGTGCTTGATTTCCTCTGCCAGCCCTCTTGTCAGGGTTTCAGCTGTCTCCTAATTTTGTCAGATACAGAGATTATACTTCTGTTTCTTTTTTTCCTGTAGCTTTTGGATCAAGACTGAGATGAAAAGAAGAAAGGCCAACTTTATTCCCCATATTTAAACAAGAAGTCTGAACATATTTTTAAAATGTTAATTAAATTAACACAACTTTCCTTCAGTGTACAAAACAGACACTGTTGATTTACTCTCTAATGTGCGATGAGCTTTGACTTCCGGGCGTGGCCTCTTCCATAGGCTTTCTTTCCTGTGTGGGTTCTCTGGTGTACAATAAGGTTTGATTTTTGGGTAAAGGCTTTCCCACATTCCATACACTTATAGGGTTTCTCTCCAGTGTGAGTTCTTTGATGTACAGTGAATGTTGATTTTTCTCTGAAAGCTTTGCCACACTCAGTGCATGCATAGGGTTTCTCTCCTGTGTGCGTTCTCTGATGTATTATGAGCTGTGACTTCTGGCTAAAAGCTTTCCAACACACAGGACATTCATAGGGTTTCTCTCCTGTATGAATTCTCTGATGTATAATGAGCTTTGACTTTTCTCTGAAGGCTTTGCCACATTCATTACATTTATAGGGTTTTTCTTCTGTATGAGTTCTTTGATGTATAATAAGATATGATTTCTGGGAAAATGCTTTTTCACATTCATTGCACTCATAGGGTTTCTCTCCTGTATGACCTCTCTGATGTAGCATGAGATAGGATTTCTGAGAAAAGGCTTTCTCACATTCATTACATTCAAAGGGTTTCTCTCCTGAGTGAGTTCTCTGATGTACACCAAGGTTTGACTTTTGGGTGAAGGTTTTTCCACACACATCACATTCATATGGTCTCTCTCCTGTATGAGTTCTTTGATGCACAATGAGGGTTGACTTCTCATTGAAAGATTTCCCGCATTCGGTACATTTATGTGGTTTCTCTCCCGTATGAGTTCTCTGATGTATAATGAGAGTTGACTTATCACTGAAAGTTTTCTTACACTCATTACATTCATGGGGTTTCTTTCCTGTATGGGTACTATGATGTATAATTAGATCAAGCTTCTGTATGAAAGATTCTCCACATTTAGTGCATTCATAGGTTTTCTCTCCTGTGTGGGTTTTCTGATGGACAATGAGGTTTGACTTCTGAGTGAAGGCTTTTCCACATTCATTACATTCATAAGGTTTCTCTCCTGTGTGTGTCCTGTAATGTATAATGACAGTTGACTTTTCTCTGAAGGCTTTTCCACATTCAGGACACTCAAAAGGTCTCTCTCCTGTATGGGTTCTCAGGTGTATAATGAGCTGAGATTTTTGGCTAAAGGCTTTTCCACATTCAGTACATTCAAAGGGTTTCTCTCCTGTATGAGTTCTCCAATGTACAATGAGGTGTGACTTCTTGCTGAAGGTTTTCCTACATGCAGTGCATTCAAAGGGTTTCTCTCCATTTTTAATTCTCTGGTGTAGACTAAGGCCTTTCTTTCGCCTTAGGGCTTTCCCACACTCTTTATATCCATAGGGTATCACTCCAGGATTTGTTTTCTCATACTCAGTATGGAAGAATAATTTCGCACATCCACTATCATATTTCTTTTCTGCAGAGCTTCTACTAAATAAGCCTAAATTATCTACAATATTATTTCCAAATGGTTCATATTTATGGGGTCTTTGTATTGAAACAACAAGGTTTGTACTCAGATGAAGTGTGTTTCCAAATTCATTACAGTCACGGCCACTCTTGGTTGTAACTGTTTCCTTGTCAGGAAATCCAACTTGCATCAACAGACATTTATGTTGATCATCCTGATGATGCCTCTCAATCTGTTCATCAACTTGGCAAACTTCTTCTAGAAAGAAGTACAATAAACCATCTTTATACTTTGACATCATGGAATGGACCTTCTTTAGAAATCCCTGCCATATGAAAGCTGATAGTATCATCTCATTTTATCAGAGTTTCTGGAGAAAGAGTCTTTTACCAAACTGCCATCTGCTGATCTTTTTGTTACCAAGAACAACTTTACCTTGACACCTCAGTCTTTCTTACCTCTACTTTTACATCACTTCTGACTTCCATCAACTCGGAGGACCTTATTGCCATTAATCTTCACTTATACGAACTCTTAACTGTACCTGACTTATACTATTAATATTTCCACCTAGGTAGAAATGCAACAGTGTGATTCCTGGACTCAAGTCTTTTAATAACACTGAATTCACACTGTCAGCGAATGAGAGAAAAATCTAGAATAATTAGCCTGACAAAACAAAGAAAAAACCAAAAATCTTTGCCCAATATGGGTTCACTCATGGTATCCACCCAAGCTTGCATTCGAAGTTCTTCAACACCACCTTCTCTGCTCTTGTGTATGCTATTTCCACTAAAAACTCTGCCTAACTCCAAATCCTTTCTCATGTTCTGTCACTCACATAGCCCTGTCCTCAATACTTTGCTATATTCAAAATCTAGATAATTTTCATGAGGTAGCTCAGTCTTTTCAAAAAAACTTACTCTAATCTTCCTATATAACTTTTTACTAATTTCTAAAGTAATCAGTCATCTGTACCACTCATTTAAACAAGTTAAAATTGCAAAGCCTTGCCTATAATTTCATATTTCATCAATTGCAAAATGCACATTATTTTACATTTTAACATCTCTAAGTCTGGATGTACCTTACAATTAATGACATGTCATAGATTAACTACTGGCAATTTTTCTTAGTGGTATGTCTTTAAATCAATGGTATATTGAAGTCAATAAAATATGGTATTTTTTTGCATGTGTACTGAATGTTTAATCATTTTTGTAGTTTACTTTTCTTCTCACTATTCCCCAAAGTTTTATATGAAAATTTTCAAGCATAAAAAAGTAGTTGAAAGAAGAGTACAATAACTATTCATTACCACTTAGATTCAACATTTTGCCATAGGAATACTGAATTTTAAAATGGATTATGCAGCTGTGGTTTCACTTTCTATGATTTCCTTTCATTGGATAGCTAAGCCCTAGTTCTTAACTAACGATGAACACAAAATCACAGGAAGAGCTTTTATAATTTGTGCTTCATGGACCCCAGGCTCCACCAAGGATCTGCTAAATATGAACTTCCTTAGGTGATAAGAAGCAATATGGCCCATGTGGTTAGGGTTGTGGCCTCTCTACCTCAGAAGCAAATCCTGGATCACCATTTCACTTCTAATCTATCTGTATCTTACTTTCCTACCTGTAAAGGAATTACAACAGTGCGCACCCAAATGGATGTTGATAAGATTAAATTACTTATAACAGGGCATGCATGGCACATAGGAAGTGCTTTCAAATGTTCACTACTACTACTACAACTACTACTATTATGATTATTAAAAGCTACTACATTACTGTAAAAAGAAATAAGGAGTATCTATATACTTAATATGTTCTTGAATATTAAGTAAAAAAAGGTGGTAAATAAAACTGTGCATAGTAGGAAATGAATATATAAATATATACATATATGTTCATGTTGTAAAAAATGATGGAATAATAAACTTGTAATTTTTAATAAAGGTTACCTATGAGGGAAGGAAGGAAGGTAGTAGAATGGAAAAGGAAAGAAGCTGGACTTCTCTGAATATATCTTGTTTTCTAGATTTCACTTTGGAATGAAGTAAATATTTTATAAATATTTTATGTAATCATAAAGCAAAACTGAATATAAAAGGATTCCTTAATAACAGTAAACATCCCTTCATCTGCATTTCATAACAACCAAGTTGAAAGAAGAGTACAATAACTATTCATATTAGATTTAGATTCAACCATTTAGATTCAACATTTTGCCATAGAAATACTGAATTTTAAAATGGATTGTGCAGCTATGGTTTCACTCCTGTGACTTCCTTTCATTGGATGGCTAAGCCCTAGTTCTTAATCCTAGTTCTTAATGTTGAAAAGTCTTGATTCTCAATGGCACCAACATGATTACCTCAATTCATTCAATCACTATATACACACAATAGTCTCAGAAGAATACTAAGAATACTACCATCAGATGTGGGATGAATAATTTTAGAAACTTTAAGTCCAGAATTTGATTTGGGAATATCAATTTGAATACATAAGGTATTTTTTCTGTAAAAAATATATACATAGTCCCTAGTTCTGTCAATTAAAAGCCCTAAAAATTATTCCCTAACATCTACATTGTGGGCTTAAAACGTTATTTTCCACTAAAACGAACCAGGGCTCCTTGGAGAAATGGCCAATTCTAAGTCAGAGTCAGGAAATATACAAAATGAGCCTGGAACATGTTGTAACACAAGAAAGCAAGGAAGCTACCAAAGATTCAAGAGCCAACTTGAAGGAGTTTCCACTGGCCAAAGATAAGATAGTTTGATTTATAATAAGTATAATAAGGCAATGGATTAAAACATAAAAATGTTTAAATCCATAAGTCCATAAATGAGATGCATATAAAAGATATAATTTATTGGTCACCTTTGGACGATGCTACAAAACCAACTCATTATTTTGAAAACTGGTAAGTAAATGGAAAAACAATCACTTAGCTTGTCTTTTCTGTATAATATGTAACTCACGGTAACCAAATAATAGATGAGAAGCAATTTCTCTTGGTAGAATTATTCTAGCTAATCAATGAAGAAATGATAGAATATCACCATTTTGCAACCATTAATGAATTAATGGATCTAAACAGTAATCATCAATGACTAGTAACAGAACAAAAAGTGACAACTATGCATTACATGCCTCCTGGTGAAAGTAGCTAGAAGTAATCTTGCTAAAAGAAAAAATAAAAACCTGAATCTGATCCAGGTTCTAGATCTAACTATGAACTTACAAGAAATACAGAGGACAGAGGACTATGTTAAATACCACTATGAGGTGATAAAATCCAGAATGTGGAAAACTAAAGGCCAAATGACCCAGTTACTTAAAAAAGAAATATTAGGCCGGGCGCGGTGGCTCACGCCTGTAATCCTAGCTCTCTGGGAGGCCGAGGCGGGCGGATTATTTGAGCTTAGGAGTTCGAAACCAGCCTGAGCAAGAGCGAGACCTCGTCTCTACTAAAATTAGAAAGAAATTAATTGGACAACTAAAAATATATATAAAAAATTAGCCAGGCATGGTGGCGCATGCCTGTAGTCCCAGCTACTCAGGAGGCCGAGGCAGGAGGATCGCTTGAGCCCAGGAGTTTGAGGTTGCTGTGAGCTAGGATGACGCCACAGCACTCTAGCCTGGGCAACACATTGAGACTCTGTCTCAAAAAAAAAAAAAAAAGAAATATTAGTGGGAAAAGAGAGATGGAGGAGAATGAATCATCCATAAATTATAAGAGACAAGAATCTGAGGAGCTATGAGTATTCCCAGCACCCAGATTCTGATTTCTAAATATTATACTCACTAACAGATATCAGACATCTTTGGAAAAGTTGCTGATTTCAGGTCTGAAATGGGGAAAGTACAAGGTGAACCTGGAATATATGTTTGTGCTAGAAAGTCAGGAAATCCTCAAAGAATGATGGGGACACGTCAAAAGGACAAAGGAGCCAACCTGAACGGACTTGTACTAGCCAAACTAAGGACAATTTCAACATGAAAATGAATAATGATAGTAACGGATGATAACACATTGAAAAAATAAAAATCAACCATCTTATTAATAACTGATTCAGGAAAGAATCATCACTGAATGTTAAAACCACTGGGTAAAAGTTTTTGAGAAACAGGATATTCATGCAGTTTGGCAGTTCCTCAAAATGGTAAACATATAGTTACCATATGGTACAATAATTCTAACCCTATGTATCTACTCAAAAGAAATGAAAAAATACATTACTACAAAAACTTGTACATGAATGTTCATAGCAGCATTATTCGTAACAGCCAAAAAGTGGAAACAACCAAAGTATCCATCAATGGATGAATGGATAAACAAAATATGGTCTATGTATACAATGGAATATTATTGCTCCATAAAAAGAATGAAGAACGGATATACACTACAATGTGGATGTTGAAAACATGCCAAGTGAAAGAAACCAAATATAAAAGACCATATTTTATATGATTCCATTTATATGAAACATCCAGAATAAACAAAATCATAGAGACAGAAAGTAGTTTAGTGGTTGCCAAGGAATGAGAGTAGGAGGGAATGGAGAGTGACTACTAAGGAGCAAGGGTTTCTTTTGGGGATGATGAAAATGTTCTAGAGTTAGATAGTGGTGATGGTTGCACAACTCTATGAATATACTAAAAACCACTAAGTTGTACACTTTTAAAGAGTGAATTTTGTGATGTGTGAATTATATCTCAATAAATCTACTTTTAAAAAATAGATAATCAAGATGTTTTGGGAAAACAAATCTGACAGGAATATCTAAGCTGAACAAGAACAAAGGAGTCAGGTTATCCAATCTGGAATTAGAGCATTAGAGTCCAGGCCTGTCACTAATGTAGGTCTGACTTCAGATAAGTAAGTGATAGGCGAGAATCATCAAAGTGGCAGGGCCTGGGTGGTAGCATATAACAGACATATATGGAACAAAAGGAACTATGCAGAAACTTACGGGTGAGCACCAACTTAAGGAGAGTGAGTAGTCTGGCATGTGGGAGACAGGAGAGGGAGTATCAGTCTTATGTTTGAGGTAGTCACGCTCCTGTCCTCCAGCAGTGCCAAAGAGCCACAACCTTTTCTTAAGATATTCCTGAAAGTCCTTTCAGAGGGCCTCACCTCTGACTGATAGGCTGGAGTCTCATCCCCAGGGCCTGGGTCAATCCCACTCACCTGGAAAGCTCCAAATTGGGAATCTTCCTTCTGCCGGGCATTCTTCTACCTCCAACTTGAGGATGAGGTCTGGTTTAGTAACCTGCTGCCCTATTAATGAGAAATGACAGAGATACCTCCTTGGTCTTCAGAGCCTCTGAGACAGAGGAAGTTGCAGTTTGGGGGCAGCACAAGGGACCTATCACTAACACAATTGTAAAGTCAAACCACTTAACCTGGGTTTTGAGTTCACAAACACCTAGTCACAAGAGGTAGAGGGGGAATTGAGAAAGAAAAGGTCCTCTATTGGATACAATAATCATAAATAGCAAAATTACCTGAGGAAGCCATTCTTACCCACAGAGACCAGGTTGCTGTAGGTCTCCAGCATCACATCTCTGTACAGGGTCCTCTGTGGAAGGTTCAGGTACTGCCACTCCTCCTGGGAGAAATCCACAGCCACGTCCTCAAATGTCACTAGTTCCTGTAATGGTACATTCCTTTTATTTTAAAATGTTGGCGACTGGGTAATAAAGGTAGAATGTAGGGGGACTTCTGATTGGGTTTCCAGTTCATCATAATGACAATACTAGATGTGTATTTCATGTCAAGTTAGTGACCTACTTTGTGGGAAAATCACAAATCATGGTGGAAAAATATTCTATTAATAGAATATTTAAAGACAGTGTGGTATTAGCACAAGGATAGAGAAATAGTCCAGTGGAGCTAGAAAGAGAATCCAAACATGTATATGTACCTGATTTATGACAAAGTTGGCACAGTAAAGCAGTTGAGAGAAAATGATCTTTTCAATAAATGTAGATGGGTTATTGGATATCTATATGGGGAAAAATGAAATGTAACCCCTGTTACCATACAAAAAAATTAGCTACAGGTAAATTATAAATCGAATGTGAGAGGTAACCAATAAAGTGTCTATAAAATAATATAGGAAAATATCTTCCTAAGCTTGGGATAGGGAAAGAATTCTGAAACAAGGCAGGTAAAGCAGCACTCATAAAGGTAAAGACTTGTAAGTGTCACAAGAGTAAAAGTACTGCAGTGAAAAGGCAAACCACAGACGGGGAGATTATTGGAAATATTAATGAGTGATAAAGGAATCTTATCTGGAATATATAAAATAACCCCTATAAATCAATAAGAAACATACAAATAACACAGAAGAATAGACAAGAGAAGTAAATAGGTACTTCACTAAAAAGGAAAAACGATTGCCCTATGAACATCAGAAAATGTACTCAACCCCATTAGTACTCAGGTAAATGAAAATTTAAGCCACATAGAGACACCAATATGCACTCACCAGAAAAGTTATAATCAAGCATGCTAAAATACCATAATATTGTGTTGCAATGGGAACTCTCACACACTGTTAGTAGGAATGTAAGCTGGTATAATCACTTTGGGACCAGTTTGGCATTATTTACCAAGGTTAATGATTTGCACATACCATGACCCAGCAATTCTACTCTTAGGTATACACCTTGGAGAAAATTATGCACATGTGCTCTAGAAAACAAGTGTAGGGATGTTCACAGCAGCACTATTTTTAATACTAAATCATGGAAGAACTCCAAATGTCCATCAACAGTAGAAAGGGTAAATTATGGCACAGTGATTCAGTGGAATGCTGTGTAGTAATGAAAAGGAATAAACTGCCACTGCATGTTGTGAAGCAGGTTCACTATGCACTGGTTACCAACTTGTCTGAGTCCAGTGAGACAGAATATCCCTATAAAGAAGTTACAGGGAGCATATTTATTACTTACAGATAGGGAGCAAGAGACAACAGAAACCTAGGATTCATTGTGAGCTGGTCCCCCAAGGCTCAGGAAAGCTGCACAAGGTGGATGGAGTCTCATCTGTGTGTACCCCACTTTCACCACAGCTGATAGACCCCAGAAAGCCACCTTCCTTGGGTTTTATACCTTAGGGGGGCCACATGGCACACTAGGCTAAAGCACTGAGGAACATCCAGTTTTTAAGATGTGACCAGAACAGAGCCCAGGCTATTCTGGCCAGCTCCTCCCTTATATCAGGATGTTATGTTCCCAACACATTATACAGTGATTCTTGAGAACTATAAGTAAGAAAGGAGGGAGAAGTAGGTCCGTCCAAGGCTACCCAGAGAACTGCACATGTCCAACACAGATGAATGTCAAAGGTGTACTGATGACCAAAAGAAATCAGAAACAAAAGAGTACCTACTGCATGATTCTATTTATATACAGTAAGAGAACAGGCAAGGCTAATCCATGATGTTAAAAGTCAGGATAGTGATTACTTTTGTGGGTGGCAATGACTTTGGGACAGGGTGTGAGAGGAGATTCTTTGGTCCTGATTATGCTTCATATATTGGCCTAGGTGGTGGCTACACAGTGTGTTCACTTTGTCATAATTCATCAAGCTACACTTTTAAACTGTCTACTGTACACTTACATAACATACACTGTGTATGTTATTCTTAAATGTGCCTTATGTCTTTACGCATAAAATTATTTTTTGACAAAAGCACAGAGGCAACTCAATGGAAAATAGGAGTTCCTGTTTTAACAAATGGTTCTGGAATAATTGGATATCCATATGCCAAAAAAAAGAACCTCAATTAATACCTCCAACATATATAAAAATGAACTCAAAATGGATCATAGACCTAAACCTATAATATTATATTTCTAATAAGAAAATATGAGAGAAAATCTCTTCAACCTTGGGTTAGACAAATATTTCCTAGATGTGACACCAAAATCCAAAAGACACTATTAAGAGACTGAAAAGACAAGCTAGAGAATGGAAGAAAATACTTGCAAATCAAATATCTGGCAAAGAACTTGCATTGAGAATATATAATGAACCCTCAAAACTAAAAAAAAATAGGCATAAGAGAGATACTTCTCCAAAGAAGATATATAGATGGCAAATATTAGTCATGAGGGAATTGCAAATTAAAATCACAGTGAGATACTACCACACATCTATTAGAATCAAGAAAAACACCTGACAATACTAAGTGCTGGTGAGGATATGGAGCAACTGGACCTCTCCTATCACATTAGGAATGCAAAACAGTACACAACCACTTTGGAAAATGGTTTTCCAGTTGTTTGTGAAGTTAAGCGTATACTACCATGCAACCCTGCAATCCCACTCCCAGGTATATTTATCCCAGTGAAGTGAAAACTTATGTAAACCCAAAAGCCTGTGTGAACATTTATATAGCAGCTATTAATATATTTTTAATCACTGAAACCTGGAAACATACCAAACGCTTTTTAACCAGTGAATAAACAACCTGGAATCCATACAACGTAATACCACTCAGCAATAAAAATGAAATAACTATGATACATGCAACAACATGGATGAACCTCAAATATATTATACTAAGCAAAAGGAGCTGGACTCAAAAAAAGGCTACATGCTATATGATTCCATTTATATAATATTATGTAAAAGGCAAAACTACAGAGACTGAAAATATATCAGTGACTGCCACAGGCCAGGGTTTTGCAAGGGGTTTGATTACAAAGGGGACACACTGGGAGATGACAGAACTCTTCTATAGCTTTATTGTGGTGGTGGTAACATAACTTTATGGGTTTGTCAAAACTTGAAGAACTGTACGCTAAAAAATGTCCATTTTACTGTACATAAATTATATCTTAATTTTTTAAAATAAAAAAATAAGGCACTTCTAGGTAATCTAGACTAATTATATCTGTATAAATCCAAATATTTCCATATATCCTCCAAAAAACTACAGATCAACATGAAGAACATGTAAAACCACACATAACCTATACCTTCAATATAACTTATAACAGAAAATAGAGACTACTACAAATTTCTAATTACCTAGAGTGTGAGGAAGGTCTGACAAAACAGTAAATAGAACAGAAGGAGAGAGTGGAGAGCCTAAGGGTGAGCTGAAATCAGGCTTAGAAAGAGAAAAACCTAACAAAAGTATGAAAACACAAACTGGCTAGATATAACAGAGCACCAGCTATAGGAAATGTGTGTGGGACCCAAGGTGGCAGTCACAAAAAAAGCATCATTTCTGAGGGAGAAGAAGGTAAAAGGACAAGGAAGTATCATTTAGAGACTGGGTGGTGAAGGGAAAAAATAAAACTAGAGGGAGAAATTTAGGGTCATGTAAAACAAAGAACAATCAAAATCCAAACCAAACAAATCAGAGCACACACAACCTCTCCCCACGGTGCTAAAAGAAAAAGTCATCCATTAAGGAAGGTACACTCCACCTCACTATCAAAACATGGTGCTCTTGAACTAAGAATCATGTAAGCCACCCCAACCTCCAACCCTGTCTTCACGATAAACAGATAAAAATAAAAGTAGTCTGTATCCATTTCAAAGCTTCTTTAAGAACTATGGGAAAATGAGAAAACATTTCAAGTGACAAAAAATTCACCCCACAATGACGAGAGCAAAATGGGACAGTAGGCAGTTCCAAGCTCTCATTACCCCATAGAAAGATCAAAAAACAATATGACATTGTCAGAACCAACTTTGCAAGGACTCTGGAAAACAGTCAAAGGTTTGCAGCAACCAAACATAGAATCAAGAAAAAGGCAACTTAAAGAAGGTAGGAAAGCTTTGTGGCATTTTTTACTTGCCCTTGCCTCACTCCCTCCAATATGCAGCAGAAGTCTTGAACCAGCAGCAACCCATGTTCCCAGTATGAGATCCTGGTTCCTGGTACCAGAGTGTGTAGAACAGACCTTATTCATAAATTAATGTAGGTCTTTTCTAACCTGTCGAAGGACTACCAGAAGGACTGATGCAAGGTGCTTGTCTCTGTTTTACCTAAGAACAGAACTCAGAACTCAGGCTGGACAAGCAGTAGGCATTGTTCTAACAGGCTGCAAGGCAAACTGATAAATATACAGATGCCTGGGGCAAAAGATTATAGCCAGACGTATAATTGAATGCCTATGGCCTGAGAGGAAGGAGAAATTCTTTGGGAAATTAGGACATTCAAAAATACTTATGTACAGGGGAATTTAGAAAGCTGTGTATATGCCCAGGACAAGTCAAATGCTCACAAAAGACCTAAGAAGACTAACTTTTCACTCACACTGACTCATAGGCTCAACACAAGCACAGCTGAATGCTGATGGAGTGCCTCAGCATGGAACTGATCTGCAAAGACTGGAAGAGGTGTTTTACTTTTTTGTTTGTTGTTTGTGTTTGTTTTTTAGCTCTTGGTGTTCAAGTAACTCATTTTAGATCCAAAGAAACCCAACCAGGATGAAAATAAAAGAACAGAAAAACATATTCCATGCAAATAATAACCAAAAGAGAGCTGGCATGGCTATATTAATATCAGACAAAATAGACCTTAAGTCAAAAACTGTTACAAGAGGCAAAGGACATTATCTATTGATAAAATGGTCAATTAGTGAAGAAGATATAACAAATATAAACATATATGCACCAAACAATGGAGCCCAAAAAATATGAAGCAAAATTGGATAGAATGGAAGGGAGAAATAAACAGTTTTACAATAACAGTTGGAAACTTCAATATACCACTTTCAATAATGGATAGAACACCTAGATGGAAGATCAATAAAGGAAAAGAAGACTTGAACAACAACTACACCTAATAGACATATACAGAACACTTCACCCAATAACAGCAGAATACATCTTCTTTTCAAGTACACATGGAATACTTTCAGGATAGACTATGTGGTAGGCCACAAAACAAGTCTCAATAAAAACGTTAAAAGCATTCAAAATATCTTTTCCAGTCACCAAGGGAATGAAACTAGAAATCAACAACAGAATAAAAACTGGAAAATTCACAAATACATGGAAACTAAACAACACATTCCTAAACAACCAATGGGTCAAAGAAGAAATCATAAGGGAAATCAGAAAATACCTTAAGACAAATGAAAATGAAAACACAACACACCAAAACATATGGGATGAAGAGAAAGCAGTACTAAGAGAGAAATTCACAGCCATAAATATGCACATCAAAAAAAGAAGAAAGATCTCAAATCAACAACCTAATTTTACAACTCCCGGCTGATAGGAGTGTCTGTTATTCATGGTAAGACCTGATGGTTTATGCTAATGAAGTGACTCATGGTGGGCCCCTATATAGTTTTAAGCTAGCAAAATGACTCAGGACAGGGCTGGCCAGGCCAGAAAAACCTATCATGTTTTTTAGAGGGTGTCTTAGTCCATTTTTGTGCTATAACAGAATACCTGAGACTGGGTAATTTATAGTGAACAGAAATTTATTGGCTCACAGTTCTGGAGGCTGGGAAGTCGAAGATCAATGGTCTGGCACCTAGTGGGGGCCTACTTGTTGTACCATCGCATGGTGTAAGGTAGAAGAGCAAGAGAGGGCAAAAGGGGGCCAAACTCTCCCTGTTATAATGGCACCAATTCCACCCATGAGGGTGGAGCTCTCATGGCCTAATCACCTCTTAAAGATCCCACCTCTTAATACTGTTATAATGGCAATTAAATTCGAACATGAGTTTGGGAGGGGACAAACATTCGAACCATAGCAGAGGGTTCAAGCTTTGAGCCACATGACAGCAGCCCAACCTCTGGGTAAGAGAGAGGGTTTGGAGATTGAGATCAAACTTTTGGCCAATGATTCGATCAATCACACCTATGTAATGAAACTTTACTTCAAAACTCTAGACACCAAATCTCAGGTGAGCTTCCCTAGCCAGCGATATTTTGCATATTGTGCATCTCAATGTGCTGGGAGGGTGACATGAAGGTGAACAGCAGCAGCTTCATGGTTTGGACCCTCCCATACCTCACGCTACACTCTCTCCTTTTGGCTGGTTCTAATTGTATCCTTTTGCTATAATAAAGCTGTAATCACAAGTATAGCACTTTTCTGAGTTCTATGAATCATTCTATCAAATTATCAAAGCTAAGTAGATAATGAGAACCCTTGAATTTACAGGCAGTTGGTCAGAAGTGAGGGTAGCCGTGGGAACCCTCAAGTTTATGGCTGTTATCTGAAGTTAGGGCAGTCTTGTGGAAGACTGTGCCCATAACCCATGAAGTTCAGCCCAACTCTGGGTAGTTGGTGTCAGAAGTCACTGCAACATAATATACATAATAATTATAGAATAAAACAACATGTCAGAATTCAGAACAAACATATCACCCAAATCAAAAAACGTGATTAGTCTTTAAAAAGGTTTACTGAAATAAAAATTTTTTTTCAGATTGGCTTACGAAGCAAGATCCAGCTGTATGTTGTATGCAAGAAATACATCTAAAACAAAGTGATTCAGAAAGGCTAAAAGTAAAGGGATAGGTAATGGTACACCAGACAAATGGAAACAATAAGAAGGCAGAGGTTGAGAGCCTGACCTCAGAATTCAAGCCAAAAAGCAAAAAACATTAAACATAACAAAGGACATTTTTAAATGCTAAAATCCACAATCCACAAAAAATATATAATCATTATAAACATCTATGTAACGAATTATAAGCAAACACCTACATAAGCAGAGAGTACAGGAAATGGAAGAAGAAACAGAAACATACTAAAAGCAGGAGTTACTACTTTCAGAATAAGACAGACCAAGTGGACAAAAATTAAGACTATAGAAGACTTAGATCAATAAGGCAGATCTTATGGATATAAATATCAATGTATACCCTAGTCATAGACACTATACCTTTTTCTCAAGCCCATATGAAACATTCACAAAAACTGATCATATATCAAGTCACAAATCAGCAAATTCCATAAAGTAGAAATATCGCAAACAACAATCTCTGATAAAAATGCAATAAAACTAAAAATTAATAGTAATAAAAGATCTTCCACCTTTGAAATTAAAAACAAAAACTTCTATTAAGCAACTCTTGAGGGAAGGGGAAACACAAACCAAAATTACAGAATATCTAAAAGTAACAAAAACCACACATCAAAATCTATGGGATACATTATGTAGTGAAGAGAGGAAAATTCAAAGCTTTAAACACTGATATCAATAAAGATTTTTAAAATGAAAATAAATTAAATTCTCAACTCAAAAATTCAGAAAAATAACATGAAAATGAAGCAAAATTAAGCTTGATAAAGGAAATAATAGAGATAAAAGCAGAAATTAGAAGGTTGAGAATAGAATAACAGTATGTCTAATTAATAAAATTAAAATCTTAGTCAGTTCTTTAAAAAGTACCAAAATATAGACAAACTAGACAAATTTGTCCTAAACAAAAAGGATAAAGTACAAATATATACCATAAATGTGACAAGGGACAATGAGCACTAAAATTTTTTTAAAAATTTTTTAATCCTAAAAGAGCTATGTACTTCTGTGCAAATGAATCTAAAAACCTAGAAAAAATGGATACTGTCTTAAGAAAACATAATTTTTAAAAATTCAGAAGGAGCTTCAAGATGGCTGACCAGAAGCATTTTATGCTTACCTCCCTCTGCTTAGAAGAACCAAAATAGTGTATAGACAATCATACTTTGAAAACATTGCCCAAGAGGGAACACTGTAATTCACCAGAAAAGAGAGAGAAAACACCAAATGCAAGAAAGGAAAAGGAAGACAGGCAGCCTGCTTGTCCAGGATTGGCTGGGAGCAGCTGGGAGTGACTTCCATGGAACAGGGAAAGTGAATGAAATATTCCAGTGGCCACATCCCCACTGTGGAATCAGGCAATCCTGGCCACAGGAGAGCCCCTCAATCCTCCTAAGCCCTGAAATTACCATAGGGGCTGTCGAGAGACCTTGGGATGGAATTGCTTCAGGGAGGGAGCTCATGTTGGATCCCACATCCTTTCTGAGACCTAAATGACTATAGCAAGGCACCATTTTCAATCCTTTCCTTTGGCAGAATGCATGCTGTCCTAGGGCCCACAGGCACCAGGACTGAGGCATTAGGGAAACTCAGGCTGTTGCTGCTGAGATTGGGACATGAGCTGGGAGTGCTTCTGCAGCCAGGGCTGAGAAGTGGGTGAAGCATGGGCTACAGCTGCTGGTGCTGGGAAGTGAGAGCCACCAAACTGAGACTGGGATGTGAGTCATGGGCAAATTGTTGCTGGGACTTGGTTGCAAGCTAAGAGGGGCTCCTGCAACCAGGATTGGGAGCAAGCTCCACCAGGATTGGGTGTGAAAGGGACATGTGTCCCACCTACCAGCCCAGGCTGTGACTTCCAAGGCCAGAACCATTCTCTCCAGTGGCAGCGCTATTACCGCTTCTCACCTAAGCACTCTGCCTGGGGATTTCCCTACCCGAACCACCACAGCTAGTGCCTGCTCTCACCATTGGAGGACTGAGTACAATCACACCCAGGCCAGCTTCAGCACCCTCTCCAAGACAGAGTGCATATCCCAGGGTCCTGTGGATTGCCCAACCCAATCCACCACCTTGGGTTCCTAAGCACTCCTCCTGGGGGCAATAAGGTTGGGCCTAAATTCCTGGACACCACCTCGGCAGGCACCTCCTGACAAGCACCACCTGTGGGTCTGGAGACTGGCCTGTCTAGCCCATTGCAGTTACTGCTAACATCACTGCTAACATCAAAGCACACTGCTTGGGATCCAGAGAATCATCTCACTACTGCTAGTACCATCTCCACACCACACCGACGGCCAGGACCCTAAGAACCTCCCCATTCTCCTGGTCCACTACCAGCATCCAAGCAAGCAAGCCATTTAGAGGCTCAAGAATCAGCCCACTGGTAACCACCAATACCAGTGTACACCACCAGGGGCACAAGGTTAGACATGCTCAGCCCACAGCTGCCACCACAGGGCCTGAAGACTGGCCCACCTGGTACCCCAGTCCCCAATACAACTTCTTGACAGTCTTCACTAATAACTGCACCCTAAGCCACTGAGGAAATCACAGAGGCCACTAACACTGTTTACAGCCAAATGGTATTGGTATAAAAATAGACACATACACCAATGGAACAGAATAGAGAACCCAGTAATAAAGCCCATATTTATAGCCAATTGGTCTTTGACAAAGCCTATAAGAATTTACATTGGGGAAATGACACCCATTTCGAATACAACTAAAGAAAATGTGGTGTATATATATACACAATGGAATACTGTTCAGACATACAAAAGACTGAAATCATGTCATTTGCAGCAACATGCATGGAACTGGAGTTCATTATCTTAAGTGAAATAAGCCAGGCACAAAAAGACAAATATTGCATGTTCTCACTTATGTGTGGGAGCCAAAAAATTTGATCACATGGAGGGAGAGAGTAGAAAGGCAGATAACAGAGACGGGGAAGGGCAAATGTGAGGGAGGGGGAAGGACAAAGAGAAGTGGGTTAAAGGATACAAACATATAGTTAGACAGAAGGAATAACCTCACTGTTTGATAGCAGAGTGTGGTGACTATAGTTAATAATAATGTATTGTACTTAGATGATGGACACCCTAAATACCCTGACACTATATACATGTAACAAAATTTCACTTGTACCCCATAAATTTGTACAAATAAAAAAAAAACTCACCTCACCAAAGATAAAAAGCTTAATCAGAATCAGATTAGATAAAAGAAATAAAGTTATCAAAGAACTAACCCAGAAAAGTTTCACAGAGGAATTTTACCAAACCTTCAAAAACCAGACAATCCCAACACTATGAAAATTCTTCCCAAATATAGAAAATGAAAATCTTCCAAATTCTTTACATAAATTCAGTATAAATGTGATATAAAATGCATTTAAGATTATACAAAATAGGAAAACTGCAGACCAGTCTTACACATAAATATCAGTGCAAAATTTCTAAATAAAATATACAAACAGAATAGAACTACATTAAGACAATAATATAACATAACCAAGTAAGATTTATTCCAGGAATACAATGATGGCTCAGTATTAGAAAATCCATTAACATAATTCACTATTTAAATACATACAGAGAAAATCTTTATGATTAATATAAGAAATGTTGAT
The DNA here is from genome assembly GCA_963575035.1 of Avahi laniger. NCBI lineage: Eukaryota > Metazoa > Chordata > Mammalia > Primates > Indriidae > Avahi > Avahi laniger. The sequence continues at coordinate 10,674 of CAUYSK010053843.1, read as the reverse complement.
ACAAAAATGATGAAACAAAATTTAACACCCAATGCTGATAAAAGCAAAAGCCACCAAAGAAGATCAGAACTGACAGCAATTTCCTTAGAATAACCAAAGGTAGGTAGGTAGATATAGATGTATATTTAGATATAGATCAATTCTAAAGCCAGTGTCTTAGTCTGTTTGCATTGCTAAAAAGGAATATCTGAGACTGGGTAATTTATACAGAAAAGAGGTTTATTTGGCTCATAGTTCTATGGACTGTACAAGAAGCTTGGCAGCAGTATCTGCTTCTGGTGAGGTCCTCAGACTGCTTCCACTCATGGTGGAAGGCAAAGGGGAGGTGGCTTGTAGAGATCACATGGTAAGAGCACCAAAGTAAGAGAATGAGGAGAGAGGGAGATGCCAGGCTCTTTTTAACAACCAGTTCTTGTATGAACTACTGGAACAAGAACTCACTCATTACCATGAGGACAGCACCAAGCCATTCATGAGGAATCTGCCCCCATGACCCAAACACTTCCCTTGAGGCCCCACCTCCAATACTGGGGATCAAATTTCAACAAGTGATTTGGAGGGGAAAAATATCCAAACTGTATCGAGCCAGCATCTTACTTAATGGGAAAATTCTAGAAGCATTTCCACTAAGATCAGGAACAAAGCAAGGAGGCCTAATGTTACCATTACTATGTAACATTGTACTGTAAGAATTATCTAATGCAATTAAACATGAGAAAACAATTAGAGGCATAAGAACTGAAAATAAGTAAAACTCTATTTACAGACAGTATAAGAGTATCTAAAAAACAGAATCAATAAGAAGACTAATATAATCATTTGGAGAATTCAGAAAGGTAGCACTATATAAAATAAACATATTAATCAGTAACTTTCATGTATGCAAACAAATGCCAATTAGAAGATATAAATAGAAAAATAATAGCAAAAATAAAATAAAATATTTACAAACGATCTTCAAAAGAAATGTGAAAAACCTGTATAAGGAAAAGTTTAAAACACTCCTGAAAGACACAAAATTAAACTTCAACAAATAAAAAGACATCCCTTGTTCTTGATAGTTTGTAGTAAACAATTTAATCTTGCTCAAAAAGCTGTCTGGCATTTGTCATTGGCTTCTAGGAAGTTATCATCAAGATGTTATGTCTGATAGGAGTGTCTCTGCATGGGGGCCTTGGGTCACTGTAGATAGTCTAATAATGTGATTTAGGGTGGGAGCTGGCCACATCAGAAAGGCCAATTACATAATTTAGGGTAGGGGCTTTGGGTCACTGTCAGAGGGGCTGGACACTGAGACCAGACAAGGGGACAATCAATCATGCCTACATGATAAAGTCTCAATAAAAACTCTGAACACTGAGGCTCAGGTGAGCTTTCCTGGTTGGCAATACTCCATGAGTCCTATCACACACGAATGCCAAAAAAGTAACATGTCCTGACTCGAAAGGGAGACAAAGATGGAAGCTCTGCATTCAATACTTTCTTGGAGTCTGCCTTATGCACTTATTCCTATAGTTGATTCCAATCTGTAGCCTTTCACTGTAATAAACCATTATTGTGAGTATAACAGTTTTTGGTGAGTTTTGTGTGTTTTTTCAGTAAATTACCAACCTAACAGTGGTCTTGGAACACCTGAACTTGCAGTTGGTGTCAGAAGTGAGGGTGGTCTCTTGCAGGCACTGTTCCCTTCAACTTCAGAGCTGTCAAACTCTTCACAGAATGTCACAATCAGTTATCCCTAAGTTAATTTATAATTTTAATGTGATCCCAATAAAGAAATAAGCTTTCAAATGGTGCTAAAGAAGGCAATACTAAAGATCATATTGAAAAATAAATGTACAAGGATAGCTAGAAAGATACTGGAAAAGAAAACCTGAGGAAAGGAGCAGCCCTACCAGATACCAAAACATACTCTGATACAGATATTCTTTCAAAGCACAGGATAAAAGATTCACTTTTTAACAAATGGTACTGGGACAACTAGAGAGACATTTGGAAAAGGTTAATTAGATCGATACCTCATACCATGCACAAGAGTAACGCCAAATGGATCAGAGAGCTAATACACAAAAATCAAACCATACAAAGTACTAGAAGAAAGCTTGAGTGAATGCCTCTATGACCTGAGTGTAGGGAAAGACCTCCTAATTAAGAATAAAAATCCAGATGTAATAAAAGATTGATAAATACAACCACAAAAATATGTCTAAAGATAAATGACAAACTAGATGAAAAAATTGTTGTAACACAGATCACAGATAAAAGGTTAATATCATTAATATACAAGGAACTCTTAAAATCAGGGGGAAAAAAAGACTACCTGATAGAAAATTAGGCAAAAAACCATGAAAGGACAATTCACAAAAAAGATAAAAATGGCTCTTAAATGTGAAAAAAATTCAATTTCACTCGTAAAAAGAAAAACACCAGTAAAAATTACACAGTGATACCATTTCTAACCTATCAGATTGGAAAACTTAAAAAACCCAAAAACATATTCTGTTGGTACAGCTACAGAGAAACAGACATCATCAAACACTGTTGGTGGGAATGGAAAACAGTACAACTACTATAGAAAGGAATCTGTCAATATCTAACAAAAACATAATTTTATTTACCCTTTGACCCAGCAATGCCACTTGCAGGAATTTATATAGAAGGACACACCTGCACAAAAAAGACAATATATGCACAAGATATTTCACTGCAAGATCATTATTAGTTGCCAAATACTGGAAACAACCAAAATTCCCACATACATAGGAAAGCAGTTAAACAAACCAGTGTATCCACCAATGGAATAGCATGCAGATAGAAAAATTAATGAGGAAGGTACTTGTAAACTTACATATAGCTATTTCCAGAATCTATTAAGGGGAAAAAGCAAAGTGCAAAAGAATATGTAACTAAAGTATACTACATTTTGTATAATAAATAAAGGGAAATTTAAAAATACACCTATCTGCTTATTTTTTAAAAAGAACCATCATAACTGTAAATTAGATTGGTCATCTCCACGTAGGAATGAGAATGGAGTAGAAGGTACTGGGGAGAGGTGACGATTATGCATATTTTTATATAATTTTGTCTCTTTAAATCATATTAACACTTCACATATAAAGAATAAAATTAAATCAACAAAGATGGAAAGAAATAAAATGTAAAGTGGAATACAAACCAAAAACATGAACCTAACTGTATACCAAGTAAATAACATAACCATACTGGATAGGAAAAAATGAAAAAGAAAAACTAGTCCAAGTAATTTTTGAACAGAATACTTTGACTACATATCCTTAATCTAAAGGCAAAAGACATGCAAAAAAATTATGTACTATACTCAATAGGTTGGTTTTTCACAGTAATACGGATGCAGGAATTCTGACTCTACTTTCTGTATATCGTAGACTGAGCAAATGAGTTGATATATTGATCCTAGGAGCCAATGCTCTCACTGTTGGAGAAGGTAAATGCAAATATGGAATGAGGGATGACTAGGAATATTCCTGGGATAGTGCATGAACTCAAGGTGTGTTTGTATGTGTGTGTTGTATGTGCATACACACATAGATACATAGATGCAGATACATGCTTGCATGCATGTGCACACACATACATCTCTGTTCACTGAAAGAGCCCAGAAGTAATGATGCCCCAGCAGCAATGAATATATCATCTAGCACCCAGATTTTGTTTTGTAAATATAATTATCCACTAACAGGAACCAGAGGTCCTTGGAGAAATGGCTGATTCCAGGGCTAGGGCAAATAAAGTGAAAGATGAAGGCTGGAACATCTTATGTCAAAAAGTAAGAAAGTACTCAGAAAATTATAGGGATATGCCAAAAGGACACAAAAGCCAGCTTAAACGGGCTCCCACTGGCCAACTCAGGGACAACTGAGCATCAGAATAAATAATGACTGCAATAGCCAATGAATAAAATGAAAACCCATAAAAATAAAATTTAAAAATGTATTACTGATATAAATAAGCAAATAAATAAAGGAGAAGAGGAAGCTCTTTCTTACAGTAAAATGATAATAAATACAGAAGAAATGATAAGAGTTAAAAAACTGTCATTTGGCAACTGTCACGATAACTGATTCAGGCAAGATTCATCAACGGACACTAACACTAACAGGTGAAACTTCGATGAGGAACAGGACATTTATGTAGCCTCAAAGTATCACCTCACAAAGTACTTATTAATTACAAAGGAAAAAATAGTAACTTTGCAGTCAAGAAACCTAGCAAGTGAGAGGAACTTAAGCAAGTGATCAAAGTTAATATCACCAAAAATGAGACAAATTGACATTATATGCTCGCCGATGTGATGCAACAAGGATACATCACTTATATAGCTCTCCTGCCAAAAATTCATAACCTCAATCTAACCACGAAGAAACATAAGAAAAACCCAAAGTGAGGGACATTCTACAATATAAATGGCCGGTATGCTTTAAAAATGTCACAGACATGAAAGGACAAGAAATGCCAAGGAACTCTTCCAGGTTAAAATATAAAGACTATATGCTGCATAATAATATTATATCAATGTTAACTTTCTCAGTGTGTTAAAGGTGATTTAATGATATAGGAGAATGTCCTTGCTCTTAGGAGACTGAGGAGTCCAGCTCCTGGGTAAAAACCTATCTGTGATTTTTCAGGCCTGAACAGAAAGCTGCCCCCCTCGGTATATAGCGGAGACATTGTAGTCTCTAAAGAGACTGAGTATCCAGGACTCAGGCCCCTCTGGCCAGCCATGCTCTTACACATATCTGCATTCCTAGGCCAAGCACCTTCATTGGAGAATGAAAATTGTTAACCTGACTCAAACTTCTACATTTGTTTTTGGCGCTCCTGCTGGTTATTGAGCCAGAATAACCCTCCTCATGAGGTAAGGTCAATTGGCCTATGACATAATCCAAATCATAGCTAATTCTCAAGCATTTAAAAATACAACTACTGCCAAAATAACAAAAACTACTACCAACAGAAATATAAAAATAATAATCAGGCATCCTATCCCAAATAATCTGGGCAAGAGCCTTCCCAAAAAAACCTCTGGGTCTGATTACTCAATAACAGGATGCCAAAAGAAGAGATTGGTAGGCTCCTCACTAAAAAATTAATGGACACATACTGGGCTGCACAGGGCTCAACATACAGTCCCACTAGGATCTGTGCAGCGATGGTCCCCATGACTTAATATAAGGACTATGCTGAAGGATTCAGCAGGAATGTCACTATGTTATTATGTCTGCCATTAACTCTCAAACTGTCACTCCCAAATGCATACATATGTGTGTATGCATACATATACAGAAAACACACATATATATATTTATGCAAAGAAACAGATGATATAAAAAACATGATAAAAAGTCAACAATTGGTGAATTTTGGTGAAAGATATATGATTATTCATTGAATCATTCTTACAACTTCTCTATAGAAAATGACTAACACATATGGAAATTTGGTCAACCTCGATAATTAAATAAGTAAATGAAATGAGAAATCATCCATAAATTATGTGATTGGCAAGGTCCCAAAACACTGATAATACATACCTGTGGGGACAATATTCAGAAACAGACATTCCATTGCACTACTGGTGAGAGTGTGACCTTGTTAAGCCTTTTTAGAAAGGAATTTGGCTATTTCTCTTAAAAAATAAACTAATTTTTTTATTTCAGAAATTCCAGTTACAGGAATTTCTGAAAACATTTATGTCCTACAGAAATGTTAAAGGTAATTTAACATGAACACGGACATGCACAGACATTCATTCACTTCCTAACTTTCTGTTATAGGATAAAATTGGAAGCAACCCAAAATTCTATCAATAAGGGACCAAACAAATAAAACAAAAACTATGGTAGATGTTAGAATTATAATTGTTATGGGCTGAATTGTGTCCCCCTCCAATTCATATACTGAAGCCCTAATCCCTAATGTGACTGTATTTGATGAGAGGGCCCCTTTAAGGAGATAATTAAGGTTAAATGAGGCCATAAGGGTGGGGCCCTAATCCAAGAAGATTGGTGTCCTTATAAGAAGAAGAAGAGATAACAGAGCTCTCTCTCTCTTGTGCACCCCCAGAGGAAAGGTCATGTGAGGACACAGTGAGAAGACAGGTGTCAGCAAGCCAGGAAGAGAGGTCTTACCAGAAACTGACCCTGTTGGTACCTTGATCTTGGACTTCCAGCCTCTACAATGTGAGAACACAGATTAACGTTGTTTAAGCCACTGAATATGTGGTATTTTGTTATGGCAGCCTAAACTGACTAATACAATAATCACATGCAGTTGTTAAGAAAGAAGAAGTAGTTCTCTGGTCTTATGTAGAAAGATGACCACACTTTAGTTACTCACACAATAAGTACATGCTAAATTACCACATTGAGTGAAAACTGCAAGCTGGCAAACTGTATATTTACAAGCCTTCCTTGTTTCAAAAGAAAGAAACAGATATTAGATAGAAATGGTAGACTTCTAGTCTGGACATGATGACACAGACTCCCTTTAACCCTGCTCTTCCCCACTACATACAACCATAAACCCTGGAAGTAATGCAAGAGACAACCAAAAGGGGACTCTGAAAGGAGGAAAGTGGAAAGCAGACTGGTTAGAGACCCAAGGATTTAAACAAAAGTAGCAAGGCATTTATGATCCCCTCAACCCAACAACAGAAGGCAACCCCAGCCTGTGTCTCTAAACTCCCAATCAAGCAATAAAAAGAAAACTGCCTAGCTGTAATAGAATTGGTGTGGAGATAAAAAAATCTGGATGTTTTTCCTGATACCATAAAACAGTGGAGAACGATTTACCACTGAGGAAAGTTTGGTCAATACATACTTGTTCCCACCATTTGCAGCACTGTATGCTGGGAAACACAGAAGAACCTAATCCGTGCACTTAAAAAATATGTTGTCTGGTTGGTACACCAGGGTTAGAAGTCCCATATAGGCTTTAAGGATTCAAATGAGAACCTGGTTATGCTATATTAAGAAAGTTTTCATAAAGGCTTCTTACTCTCCAGATATTATATTATAAACTATATTATATACTATATATTATATACTATAGTATTATATACTATAGGTTTGTTTAGAGTTAGAGAGATTGCCATTTGTAATTAAGAAGGTTTTGATAGTTCCCCTAAAGAGTTAGAATTTTTTTTCTCTTTTAAGGAAGGAGGTGTGTAGTAACTTCATAAGATTCCTGGCAAAGCATGGTCCTGCTTAAATCTTCAATGCAAACAGAAAGCAGCCTAGGTAGTCTCAGTCTTCCCTTAAATCAGCAGGAATTCCTCCAAAAACACCAGACGGGCCCGTGACACAGGCAAAGGAGATTAATCTGGAGCCTTGTGGACAACATGCAGCCAGGGAAAGCGCCTTCCTCCCCACTGAGCTGAGACTTCCCTCTCCATCTAGACACACACTGCCACTTTGAGCTACCTGGCAGTCAGGCAGCACAGGCAGGGGGATCCCCACATGACAAGCATCCAGCCAGGAAATGCTCTTCATCCCTGCTGGCCAGAGAACCCCTTCTCCCACCAAGAGTCCAGGCACCATGCAGCTCCAGCAGGAGGAAATCAGGTACCCAGCCCAGGAATCACTGTTTGTCCCCTGGGTAGTGAATTCCTGTGAACTAAAATAAAATCTTAAAGCTCTCCCCACTGGCTGACTGAATGGACCCTCTCTTGGCCAAGGGGATATATCCAAAAACTAAATTGCCTACAATGAGGAGGGAGGTCAGACATGCTTCATTATGCCCCCGCCCCTCTTCTTGGACACATCCTTTGTAATCCATTAACAGGCCTAAGGGTCTGCAAGATAAACCTGCAGGTCCTCAATTTACAGAACAAACATATGTCTGGTGGCTTATCTCTGATTAACAGCTCCTATGTTAAAACATTCCAAGCTTTTGGACAAAGCTTCATGTCTTTAACCAACTACAAGTCAAAGAATCTTTAAACCCACCGAAAACCTGTAAGCGCCCGGCTTAGAGATGCCCACCTTTTTGGGCCAAACCAATGTATGCCTCCCACGTATTAATTTATGACTTTACCCTGTCTCCCTGAAATGTATAAAATCAAACTGTAACCCAGCTATAGCAAGTCCACTTGCTCAAGGCTTCTTGGGCCTGGCTCCGGGTCATGGTCCTCAAATTTGGCTCAGAGTAAATCTCTTTAAAATTACTTTACAGAGTTTGGCGTTTTTCCATTGACAAGATTGGCACCCAGACGTGGGGCTCAGAAAAGACTCAGGACTACCGAAGGAGTAGCCCGAACTCAGCGCCAGGTACCAGCATGGCCCTTTTGGGCCCTCCGACTCTGTGCTTCTCCTTTGGAGGGCGAAACTGGTAAGTCCTTCCTGGCTCTGGATCTCCCGTTTTTGGATGATGGTATTGGTTTATTCTGAGCTGGTTCTTTTCCTAGGAATTGTTGTTTGGGATCTTAACTTAGATTTGGAGGTGCATTCTAAAGGGTCTTCTCCATTTTTTTTTTCTTTTGAGACAGAGTCTCACTCTCTTGCCTGGGCTAGAGTGCCATGACATCAGCCTGGCTCACAGCAACCTCAAACTCCTGGACTCAAGCAATCCTCCTGCCTCAGCCTCCCGAGTAGCTGGGACTACAGGCATGCACCACCATGCCCAGCTAATTTTTTCTATTTTTAGTTGTTTTGGCTAATTTCTTTCTATTTTTAGTAGAGTCTTGCTCTTGCTCAGGCTGGTCTCGAACTCCTGTGCTTAAGCAATCCTCCTGCCTCGGCCTCCCAGAGTGCTAGGATTACAGGCAAGAGCCACCACGTCTGGCCAGTTGCTTCTTTTAAAGAAAAATGGGAAACAGACCCTTTAAAAATAAGGAAAGACAAGGAGAATGACCCCCTTTGGGCACCCCAATTGGTTTGTGTCACCTCTACTTGCAAGTATTTTTGTAAATGAAAAGATTCTAAGGCATGCCAGGTTTTTCTAGGGCTCTAGCTGGTTATAGCTAACTCTTGTGCACAAGTTTTTACAAAAGGGCAAATTACATCAAGGAAAATTCAGAGCTCAAATGGTCGACCTACCACTATAGAGTTAAAATGTCTCAAGCTATTTCTCTCTGTCTGGCTACTCTAAAACCTGCTAACTTTTTCTACTGATGTTAAGATAATGCATTGTTTATGGTATTTACAATTGAAAGGCTACCTGGAGATCCTGCAGCCAATTCTAGCTAAAACACAAACATTGAAAACTTGTTTTGAACTAAAGAAAAAAAAAGGGTAAAGAGGTTTTTTTAAAAATCAAACTGCCATGGAAACTGCTTTACCCAAAACTTTGATCCACAGGCCTAATTAGGTTACCTAGCAGGGCAACTAAAGTTTGCCATGTGAACAAGTTCCAGTTTCATCAGAAGAAATTTGGATCCAACTGTCTTTTAGAGATTGGTGAGTTGTGTTACCATCTCATGGCTAGAGTTACAGGGTAAAATCTATTAGAACTGTGTGTGTATGTGTGTGTGTGTGTGTGGGAGAGAGAGTGAGCGAGAGAGTGTATATGTTTTTAGGTATGTTTTGCGTATGTCCACATATTACATGTTTGTGCTTACATGGTTCCAGACTGGCTTAAAAATAAGGGAGCGCTCATAAATTAAACAAACCCAAATGGTTCACGTGAATTTAGTAATCTTTGGTAAATAACCTGGGTTATTATTAAAAAACAAAAAGGTGTTATTAATAAAGTAATAGTAAAAGTTTTCAAATTGTCAGCATACATTTGTTTTTGCCTGAGTTTTATTGGACATTTTTATATTCTTGAGGTGTCAAGACTGGACATAAAGGTTACGAAAATATAAACTCAGCCAAAGACAAAATAATGTGATTTTTGATAAGGTAAATTTAATATTTGGTCTAATGATAATCACTAAATCTGAGTTACCAACAAAAAATACCTATGTGTTTAGCTTTAAGGTAAAAATGCAAACGTACCTAAGTGTCAGCAAATTAGAATAAATAAAACACCAAGTAGACAGAGCATAGCAATAAACTTATGGTCAAAGGTTTACGAAAATATTTTGGTTTTGGTCTTTTAATCCTAACTGCAGATACAGTTTATTCCCACTGATTCAATGTCTGTAGAAAGGTACACAAAATGTGTTTCTAACTCACTATCATCTGATATTAATAGTACTGTTAGGGATTCAAAGCTGTCCTAGAAGTTGTAATTAGAAGAGCTTAAATTGGAAGCTTTAGTTTTCCCTTGGTCTTGTCCATTTTTGTCCTACTCTTTACAAGCTAGCCGGTTATGTGTACATTATGTTGCTGTAACAAAATTTTTGCCTAGGAAAAAAATTCCCAAACTGTTAATTTTTGTATAGTAATTTAAGATAAAAAGTGAATAATTGTTAAAATCAGAAGAGAATCTCCAGTCTTACTCTTTAGAAATATTGCATGTACTCAAGTTTACACCCAAGGAAAAAAAAATGTTTTGAGACTATTTAGACTGTTTTTAAGGCAGCACAATTCACTATTGCAAGAATGTGGAGGCAGCACAATTCACTATTGCAAGAATGTGGAAACAACCCAAGTGCCCGTCAATCCATGAGTGGATTACCAAAATTTGGTATATGTTTACAATGGAATATTACTCAATCATAAGAAATGGCAGTGATCTAGCACCTCTTAT
>CAUYSK010053839.1:0-20997 GCA_963575035.1 Avahi laniger | reverse complement strand
GTTACAGAAGCAGATAGCATTCATTAGATCGAAGGCCATTCTTTAAGCCTGGTATAATTGTAACTATTAACAGCTTCTACAGGAGTAACTGTTTCTCTACATTTTAACTCTTTCATGAACCTACCAGGAGCCTACTACAGTTCTGTATCGGACACTTCGTCTCTTTGTCCCTGGCCCTGCTGGTCGTGTTTGCTGGGGCCCAGGCCTTGCAGGTGCTGATTTCTGTAACGAGGTCATTTTAGTCCGTTAGTAACTGGAGAGCTCTGCGCCACGTTTGCTTTGTATGGAATTCAGCCTCAAAAGCAGTACTCTCACATCCGGGAGCTGCCGGTGTATTTACCTGGCATTTATTTTTACTCATTGACTACTGGGCACTTAGATAATGGGGTTGGCTGTGATACTCGGTTTATATGTATTTTTTTTCAAATAAAGGATGTCTCCAGTGTCTTTTAATCACTTAATTATCATGTTTCCTCTTAACTTTCCCATGGCTCATAGTAATCAAATTCTATATATTTAATTTTTTTTCTCTTAAATATTTCATTGTAATCCCCAGTTGAAAGTTTTTCTTTCTTTTTTTTTTTTTGGTGCCTCTTTGATAGGTTTGATTGACGTTGTTAGAAAAAGAAAACATTAGTTTTTCTCACCCCAAATTAGCATTGCTGCAGAGGGAGACAGAAGCTGGAGGCCAGGGAAGAAGGCCTGGGAAGAAGGCTCTGTTCTCCCGCGTGACCTCCGCCCCGCGCAGAGATGCGGGGCTGGAGCGGCTTCCTTGGGTTGCATCTTCGGGTCTGTCCTGCTATCTTTGCAGCCAAAGACGGAAATCCCTCTATTTTCCCATACGTTAGGAGAGGTCTCTCCAGACATCCTGCCGACTGTCCCTAAAGCAAAAATGTTCCTTACAATGTGAAATGTTGCATGCACAACTTTTTCTGGTTTTTCTTGTCTTGCACAGTAACTCTGGAACCAACTCCTGCAGTGAAGTGAAACTCCCAAGGGATATTTTTTAGCCCAAATAACAATAACTCCCCTAAGAACGGAACAGTTTCTTTTTGCAGAGTTTTATTATTGTTACTTGGGACTGATGGACTGTCAGTCGTTTCTGCCAGAGACAGAGGTGCGAATCAGGTGCGAATCTCGCACTTCCACATTTTGTCTGGGCTCATGAGGACGATGCTTTTGCTGACTCTTGCTCTGCAAGCCCTTCTGGAGATGTGGCCAGTCTGTAAGAAACTCTGGCAGTCGAGAGAATGGAGTTCTGATGGAGCCCATTCTGGTATGTTTTCCACCAAATTACATTAGCATATAAAACTGAGGTTATTGATTCTTTCTTTTCTTGCTGTGGTTTCTGGGCACAAGTCCAGTTTATAGAAGCAAAAAAAATATACACACACTTGAGTTGACAGTAGTTCATTTGATTTTTTCTTGATTTTAGAGACCAGTGACATGATCCAGAAGGGTGGTATGATTTTGCACTCTGATACGCTAACACCTCCCTTAGGCTGCACTCGAGCCTCCCATGGTACTGTTCCTCCACTTCCAGTCTAAACCGGATGGGGAGGAAAGGTCAGAGGACCATCTGCCAGGGACAACAGGGTGCCTGCTACTTGTTAAACACCTACTGGGTGTCAGGCAGTTGCTGGCATTGTACTTGAAGTATCTCCTTTGACAGATAATATCCTCATTTTGCGAATGAGGAAATTGAGGCTTAGTGAGGTTAAGTGACATTTGTTCCAGGTCACCTAGAAGCAAGTGCAAGATTAGCAGTTGTCTGCTTTGGAAAACTGTTTGGAAGTTCCTCAAAAGGTTAGACAAAGAGTTATCATAGGACCCAGCAATTCAGCTCCTATGCACATACCAGGAGAATTAAAAACATAGGTCCACACAAAAGCTCGCACACAAATGTTTATAGCCCCATTATTCATACTAGCCAAAAGGTAGAAGCAACCCAAATATCCACCAACTAATGAACAGATAAATCAAATGAGGTCTACCCATATAATGGAATATAATTTGACAGTAAAAAGAAATGAAGTAATTGGTACATGGAACTCTGAAACCATTATGCTAAGTAAAAGGAGTCAGGCACAAAGACCATGCATTGTAAGATTCCACTTATGTGAACTGTTCGGAACACATGAAAGATGGATGAGTGGTTCCCAGGCACTAGGCAGGAGAGAGCGTGGGGCAATTGCAGAGTAACAGCTAATAGATGTAGTTTCTTTTTGGGGTGATGAAAAAAATCTCCTGGAATTGATTCTAAGTTTGGTTCTAAACTGGTTTCTAAATTCTAAATTGGTTCTAAAATTGATTGTACAACTCTGAGTATACTAAAAACCATTTGCCCTATATCTTAAATAGGTAAATGGCATGGTATATGGATTATATCTAAATAATTATTACCAAAGTTAGTGGCTGCTCCTCACTGCTCTTGTAGAGGGAGGTGACGGACTCGGATTGGAGAGTAGCCTGAGATGCTCCTCGTGGTGGAAACCCAAGTACCACATAGCAGCAGCATCCAGCTTTAATCAAACATTTGCTAAATGCCTGGCACTCTGCCAAACAGTTTATGCGCATCATCTAATGTAATCATTGTTGCTCTTACTCTCATTTTCTAAAAGAGGAAACTGAGGCTTAGCAAGGTTTAAGAATTTTCTCAAGGTCGCGTAGCTAGTAAGCGCTCCGTTTGCTTTCTCCTGAATACAAACCTTGGAAACAGCTGTTTTTATTTGTCTAAGTCTCAGCATTGTGTAGCAGTGGCTAAGAGACTAGGATCTGTGGCTGGACAGCCTGGATTTGCATCAGGATTCTGCCTCATTGGTCTTGTGTAGACACGAGCGAGTTACTCAAACTCTGCACACCAGTTTCCTCTCTGTACCATGGGATAATAAAGGGATTAAACTCGCAGAGTTGAGTGAAGTTCAGAGATAATGTGTGGAAAGCATCTAGAACAGTGCCTGGCACACACTGAGTGTCCAACACACGAAAAGTGCTCTCGTACGCAGTCCCTGTTGGAGGAGGGGAGGGCGGTGATGAATGAGTCACAGATTGCGGATCGGCTGCAGCCGAGTGGGGAGGACACACGTGGACATAATCGAAACGGAACGAGGGCGAGAGCGGGCAGGAGGCCGAGCAGCACAGCCGCAGCGCGACTCACGGTGAATCAGCGCCACTCTCGTGCTCCGAGATCCTTGGTCTTTGAGGCTCTGGTTATGAGGCGTTTACGGCGGCGGATTTTCTCCTGTTCTTTCAAGTTTCAGGCTTGATGAAATCTGGCTGGGGAGTTTCACGATTGTGTTTTTCCTGGCAGCTGGGAAAAAATCAAACACTTGAAAGGGCAGAGCAGAGAGAGTAGGAAAGGTCTTTTACTTGGGCTTCTTGAATATTTGACACTAGTTAAGTCCTTAGGCTGATGCAACAGAAACTTGACCAGGAGCTGAGCAGCCTCGGAAGGAGAGTGCACGGGTGCGCTCGCTCCAGGACGGCGTTTTCTCCTGTTCCCGTCACACTGGGCCTTGGGAACGTGTCGAGGATCAGCCCCTGCTGCACGTGGGCTGTGAGATTTGTAAGTAAATGTGTTTAGGTGCGTGCATCGTATATACGGGCTGAGAGGGAGAGAGGGAGAGAGAGGCAGAAGGAGGGAGAGGGGGAGAGATGGTGAATTTGAAACAGAAAACCGAGCTTCCAAATCAGAAGAGGCAGAAGGGAGCAGAAAATAAATGGAGGAGCTGTTCGACGCACGTGCCTGTGCCTTCTTCGTTCCCAGCACCGTGTCTGGTCGTACATAATAGGTGTTCAACAAATATTTGTTCAAGCTGAATAAACAGGTGGTGTTTATTCTAATTCGCATGTTGAAGGTGACCTCTAATGACCTTCAGATTCTGGATTTAAGGGCACCCTCTGGGAATTTAATCAGGAAAACAGGTAATGAGGGAGACCACTTTTGCCAGGTATTAACACAGAGCGGTCACCTGTCCTTGCGGAGAATGACCCGGAGGACTGGGAGTGTGCCCTGATGGTCTACCCTGCCTACACGTCACCACCTTCTGGAGAGCTTGTGGAGCTGGGAGCTGCCAGGCTGGACCTCAACCCAGACCAACCAAATCAGAATCTGTGGGGGCGGGGCCTGGAGGTTGGTATTTTTCTTTCTGACACTTCCCAGGGGATTCTTTCTTTCTTTATTTTTTTTTTATTTCAAAATATTAATGGGATACAAATGTTTAAGGTTACTTGGATTGCTTTTGTAATGCTCAAGTCCCGGCTATAGGTGTGCCCTTCACCCAAATAGTCTTCATCATACCCACTAGGTAGGTTTTTGCCCTTCCCCTTTTCCCCCTCTCCTCTGGTTGATTTTTACAGAGTTTTACTTCCCTCTGTGCACATGAATGCTCATTGGTTAGTTCCAATTTAATAGCGAGTACATGTGCTATTTGTTTTTCCATTCTGTAGACAATTCACTTAGGAGAATAGTCTCTGGGTCCATCCAGATTGTTGCAAAAGGTATTAATTCATCTTTTTTTTATGGCTGAGTAATACTCCATGGTATACATGTATGACACTTTATTAATCCACTCATGAATTGATGGACACTTGGGTTGATTCCACATTGTTGTGATTGTGAACGTTGCTGCAATAGACATTCAAGCACATGTGTCTTTTTGATGAAAAGTCTTCTTTTCCTTTGGGTAGATACCTAATAGCGGGATTGCTGGATTGAATGGTAGGTCTACTTTTAGTTCTTTGAGAAATCTCCATACTATTTTCCATAAAAGTTGTACTAATTTACAATCCCAACAAAGTGTACAAAACATTCCTTTCTCTCTGCATTCAATCCAGCATCTATTGTTTGTGGACTTTTTAATAAAAGCCATTCTAACTGGAGTAAGGTGATATCTTGTGGTTTTAGTTTGCATTTCCCTGATGAATAATCACTTCAAACATTTTTTCATATGTTTATTAGCCATTTGTGTTTCTTCTTTTGAGAAGTTTCTATTCACGTCTTTTGCTCACATTTTAATAGGGGTATTTGTTTTTTTCTTGCTGATTTGCTTGAGTTCTTTGTAAATTTTGGATATTAGACTTTTATTGGATGTATAGCTTGTGAATATTTTCCCCCATTCTGTAGGTTGTCTATTTGGTCTGTTGATTGTTTCCTTAGCTGTGCAGAAACTTTTTAGTTTAATCAAATCCTGTTTATTAGTTTTTGTTGTTGTCATGATTGCCACTGGGGTCTAAGTTGTAAATTCTTTGCCTTGGTCAACATCTAGAAGAGTTTTTCCTGTATTTTCCTCTAGAATTCTTATGGTTTAATGCCTTTGATTTAAGTCTTTTATCTATCTTGAATTAATTTTTGTGAGTGGTAAGAGATTTGGATCCTGTTTCAATCTCCCGCATGTGGCTATCCAATTTTCCCAGCACCGTTTATTGAATAGGGTTCTTTTCCCCAGTGTACATTGTTGTCTGCTTTGTTGAAGATCAGCTGGTTGTAGGCAGGTGGTTTTATATCTGGGTTCTCTGTTCTGTTCCATTGGTCTATGGCTCTATTTTTGTACCAATCCATGCTGTTTTGGTTACTATAGCCTTGTAGTATAGTTTGAAATCTGGCAATGTGTTGCTTTCAGATTTGTTCTTTTTGCTTAAGATTGCTTTGGCTATTCCTGCTCTTTTCTGGTTCCAAATGAAGCACACACTCATTTTTTCTAGATCTTTGAAATATGACGTTGATAATTTGATGGGGATTGCATTGAATTTGTATATCACTTTGGGTAGTATGGACATTTTAACAATGCTCATTCTATTTATCCATGAATATGATATGCTTTTCCACTTGTCTGTATCCTCTGCAATTTCTTTCCTCAGAGTTTCATAGTTCTCCCTGTAGAGATCTCTCACCTCTTTGGTTAAGTATATTCCTAGGTATTTTATTTTCTCTGTAGCTATTGTGAATGGTATTGAGTCTTTGATTTGACTTCTGGCTTGACCGTTATTGGTATATAGAAATGCTACTGGGATCTAGGGGCAAGAACCACTGGGCTAAGGCATTTGTAGATGGGAAGCCTGGTGGCATCTACCAGAAGATTCCATATATATTTGGCCACAGGTAAACCACAGGTCTGGCATGAGTGAGTGTGGAAATGTGTCAGTCATCCTTTTCGATTTCCAAGGTCATTTTCCAAGAGACCTCTGTGAGCCTGGACTGAAGATATCCCAGCACAGGGTCAGGGGTGGGGGCTGGAAGACAGGCTGCTGAGGAAGGAGGTGTGCTTTAATAATTGGAATAGACACTGTACTTTCAACTACTTAATTGCTATAATTTTGGAATTTCCCATAGCTTGAGACTAGGTACCCTGGGGGGAGGGGGCTGTGTGTGCAAGGGAGGGGGAGGGCACGGAGGGACCCTGGTGTCCCCAGGCCTTATCTCCTCGCAGACGCTGGGCTGGGTCAGCAGGACCCAGCTGCCTGTTGCAAAGGCTGCGGTGCTTTCTGGAGACCCAGCTCGCCACCGCAGTGCTGGCTACACCGCACCCCGAGTCTCGCTGCCGCTCTACAGCAAGACTATCGAGATAATCAAAAAGTCTCTGGAGAGTCTGTGGAGTGTGACTATGATAGGAGCATATTTTATTTTGTCCTGATCCAAACTGCTGAGGGAGGATTCTCTTACATTTTCAGCAGGAAGAGGGTATCAGTCAGCCAAATAGCTCCGAGCACTCTTCGAGTTAGCTAGCAGCATTCCAGAAAAATAGACCTGGAGTTTCTATAAGCAGCCTGTCTCCTTTGAGATCTAAGCTCTCCCTCAGTAAAGGATGCTGCTGGGTCCCGTACTGAGTTCGGGGAGATCAGGGAAAATCCAGGCTCGGGAAGGCACATTTTCATTGTACTTGCATCAGGAGAATCGGCTTATCAGCACAAACCCTTCTCTAAAATGCATTTGCGCTAACATTCGGCTGTGCTCCCTGCCACCTGCCTCTTTTTCTAGAATCTTTCTGCAGCTCCCTCCTCCACCCCCGCCTTCCCTCTCTCCCTCTCTCCCCCCGACGATTCCGCTGCAACCACAGGCGGTCGATGGAATCGCACACGCAGGCGCATTTATTATTGACCAGCTTCTTTATCTCGGACGGTGGGTCACCAGCAGTCACGACTACAGCTCTTGAAGGCAGTTCCACAGATTTAAGATGAAGAAACAGTATCCACACAGTTCTGGAGTCAGGGAAGTCTGATAGCCAGCCAGAGAAAAACACAAAACTATGGGAGAGTGGAATTGTACTCGCGGGAGCTGGCTTGGACTTTAGATATGAAACATTTGATTTATAGTTTCTATTTTGCTCTGATAGAAAACTCTGCTTACCCTTATTGGAAGGTCGAATGTGTCGGGTTCTTTAGCTAAGGTAGCTGTTAAAATTTATTTCACTTTCAAGAAAGGGGCTCTTGTTACTCACCATGTTCCCATTTTAATTATGATTTTCCTGGCATCATTTTTAACAAGAATAACCTAAGGCCTGCAAGGAGTGATTTCCCCTAATCAGTTCTTAAAGCCGCCCTCCCCCTCCGACTGGCTGCGGGAGCTGCGGCTACGGATGAAACGAAACGGAGAACGCAGCAATTACCTGGTGAATGTCGACAGCGTAGAGTCAGCAGTCAATTAGAATAGTCAATTACAAAATTCTTCTTTCTCCCTTCTTCTTTTTCTCTATAGAATTATCGCCTTAGCTCTTCCCACTCCGTGCAGCCCGTGTTGAAGCTTCCTTTCCCGTCCTTCTGCCTCTGCCGGCCCACGACGCTCTCCGCCGGCTGGTCCTGGTCCTCCGCCGGCCCGGCCCGATCTCCACTCCTTGCGGGCACAGGCCTCGGTTTCCTCCTCCCCCCACTGGGTGGGCTCAGGATTGAGCCCCGACTCGTGGTGCTGAGCCCCGACTCCCCGAATCATTTCCCGGGCGTCAGTCCACCTTCAGAGGGCACACGCCTGAGGTCCCCCGCGGCTCCGAGTCGAGGGCCTGGGCCTCGGCTACTCTGAGACCCTCTTTTCACAGCCTGTTGGTTTCCCAGACGTGTTCAGCTGTGGGGACGCCACACATTCTTGCCAGCTTCCCTCAGCAGGGACTGATGCCCATCCCCGTCCGGTGGCATGAGGGAGCCTCACAGGGATGGGCACCCAGGCCGACGGCCTTCTGAGTACGGCTGTGCCCCTGTCGGCTGGGCTCCAGGACTCCTCTTCACCACGGTGGTAAACTCTTGTCTGGGTCTTGCTTTGCGGGAGCCCGTCCCATGTGTGGATGAGCCATGTCTTCCCTTAGCAGAGGCCTCCAACACCTCCGGCATGTCTTGCTGGGGAGATGAGCTACCATACCATGTAGTCATTTATTCAGTCACTTAACACGTGTTTACTAAGCACTTACTATGTGCCTGGCCCTCTGCTAGATGCTGGTAAAGAAATAAACACCTATATCCTTAAGGAATGTGTACTAGTTCGCTAGCACTGCCATAACAAACTGGGTGGCTTAAACAACAGAAGTTTATTTCCTCACAGTGCTGGAGGCTGGAAGTCCCAAATCGAGGTGGGCAGCGTTGCTTCTTCTGACGGCTGTGAGGAGCGGTCTGCTCCAGGGCCCTCTCTCTCCAGGCTTGCGGACGCGCATCTCCCCCCGCCCATTCCCGTGATCTCTGTGCGTGTCTCTGTCCTTCAGATCCCCCTTTGTATAAGGCCACCGGTCACAGCGGATGAGGAGCCCACCCTGCTTCCGTATGACCTCATCTTAGCTCAGCTGATGACATCTGCGATGACCCTGTGAACAAATACGGCCACATTCTGACGTACTGAGGGTTAGGACTTCAACATATCCTTTTTGGGGAACACAATCCAGCCCATAACGGTGCGCATCCGTTGGTGGGGAGCCATGGCAACGCGAGATGCGTGTGTACAGCGCAGCCCTAGTGGGCGGAGTGGTTCACTTTTCTTCGCTTTTCAGAACAGACACATCTCAGGAAAGCTACTATGTATCAAGCTGTGACTACGTTTGTGTTTATGAAGCACTGACTGTGTGCGGAACACTATTCAGTGATTTGCGTGCATCAGCACAATCCTAGGGAGAAACTGAGGCACAGAGAGGGTGAGTGAACAGCCCAAACTCACGTGGTAGGGGCAGAGAAGCAGGGCAGGTGTATTTTGCAGGAGCCGAATTACTTACAGCTCCTCCCCTCCCCACCTCCCTGCACCCGCAGGCTCTGCCCGTGGACCCTCCGCAGTTTAGGACCCTGGACCCTGCAGGGCCCAGCTCGCCTGGGCGGCCGCGTGGGGAGCTGTCTGAGTCGGACAATGCAGAATCCGGGCTGCTCTAACTCCCTAATCCCCAGAGGCAGACCCTCTGCCCTGCGTGCCCTTGAATAGGCACCTCCCACCTGCCTCAGGTGCCAGGTAGGCTTTCCCCGCACCTTCCAAATACAGTCTTCCCACTCGTTTGCAAACTTACTCATGTCTGTCCTTCCCACCGCAGCGTGAGCCCCACGACGGCAGGGACCAGTGTGGTCTTCCTTAGTGCTGCACTGCCAGTGCCCAGCACCCTGGCGGGCCCACAGAACATTCTAGAAAGATTTTCTGGGAAATGGATTGTGCTATAAGCTAGAGCAGATTTATTTGGGGGTCTTCTCAGAAAATAGATTTTATTTTTTTTTACCCCCCGCCCGGGTGCAAAATAGCTCTAGGGACTTGTACATTAAATAACTGAGTAAAAACGAGGCACTTAAAACATGGTGGCTGGTCCCCAGAACAGGTGTGGAGGTCACCAGCGACATTGCTCTCTGCACCAAGTCATATTACAGTATTTATTGGTAATTATCGCCCTAAGGGGCGCAGAGATCCCTTAACTCTTAGGTAGCAGCACAGCTGAACGAGTTCGTGTGCGGGGTGGATGCTTCATGGACGCTCTGAACCACTTGGCTGGCGGAGCCTGGACCACGGGCGGCTTGTAACTTACGTTGAGACTGGGTGTCCCAGTTGTACAAAGGGCTGACCGATGTCTTCCCTGCCTGCCTCACAGACTGCTGCAGGGTTCAGTTAAGATAATGCACAGAGTTGCTTTGGACCAGCTCACACACACGTGAAGAGTTCCTAACCTTGGTTTCGTCTGCAAAGCAATGCGACCTATTGTGCTGACGCAGCCATTCGCAAGTTCCAGGGGCAGAAACGTGAGTGTCTTTGGCGGCGGGAGTCGGGGAGCACGGCCGTATGTCGATGCCCTGTGGTTTCATGTGTATTAGCAATATCTCCTCGACGAGATCTGATATTCACAGTACTCAGCTCAGTGCCTGGCACAGAGTAAGCTCTTGGCCAATATCCGTTTCTGTTTTTGTTGGTGATAAGCAGATGACAGTAAGGCTCTTGCTTTCAACACATTGGTGCGCATGCATTTTCCTCTTCCTGAGTGACCGTTTCGGTATTTGCAGGAGGTCCTGGCAAATCCACCTGGCTAAGGGGTGTGTCTTCCTTACTGTCCATCTTTAGTTCTCTCCAGAAAGCCTTTGTGATCCCAGCCCTTGCCCGCCAGGCTGGATGCAGCACCAGCTTTCTGCGCAACGGCATTACAGAATTCCCGTTGTTCGGTTGTCCAATTCCTTATAACTCTTCCACTAGACTTTGAGCTTCCTGAGTACAGAAACTGGCACTTTTCTGGTGTCAATTAGTAGAGTATCTGGTACATAGTAGATGCTCAATAAATGCTTATTGAATAAATCAGTGATGAGAAAATTTATTATATACTTAAAAATAATTGGTCAGATAATTACTGGTTGGAACGTATCCCTTAAGTAATGCCAGTATTGAAACAGTCACTCAGGAAGAGGAAAACATAGGCATATCAATGCCATGCTTTCTAAGAGAATGGTCTTTACATACAGGCTTCTTGAAAAATAAATATACGTAGTGTTTGCGAATTGTCCAGGCCCAGATCTTGTGGAGGATGGCACTTCTGAAATAGCTGCAGAATTCTGGTAACTATTGTACTTGGGATTCACTGAATGATTTTGACACTTTTTTTTTCTTTGAATGCGTCAGGGAACAAACAGTGTTGAAATAAAGCCACATCGACTTGGCTTACTTCTCCTTTGCTTACTTCCTGGGACTTATTATATCTAACAGAAAAATTGGACCCTAGTGTTATTTCTCTTGGAAATTCACAAGTAGCTTTTTCTTTTGTTTTTTTTTTTGGTTCTCACATGTCGAATGCTCATTTCTATCCATTTTGCGAAGTGTCCTAACAATACTACAAATAGCGGTCAGTAATAGCCAAATAAGAGCAATGTTCACAGGGCAGTATATTTGCCATTGCTGTATTCTCTGTATTTTAAAATTCTCTCTGTTTTGGTTTGTCAACCTGCCTACATGACTTGAGATCAGCGAGGAGGCCGGGCTCGTCTTGCCTGGGCCAGGATCCCCTGGCAGCTGTTTTGAGCTTGGCTGGTCTTTTTGCAATAATTGCTCCCACTCGGGGACTTTGGTCTTTTGATATTTATTTTTAGATTCAATATAGTCTCCATTATTTTAAAGGAACAGTTTTATTATCTGAAACAAACAACCACAAATGAAAAATTGGAGCCAAATCACAGGCCTCAGGACCCAGATGAGGAATAAAGAAAAATTGTTTATAGCCGTAAATGCTTTTTTTGCAGTTTTCCTTCTGTCTGTTGGGCCGGGGCACGTTTTCTGCTTTCACGGAACAGCAATTAGACATCAGATTATGTCCTGATGTTATCACGGTGCTGCCCTCTGTCGGAAGTCTGGGAATCCTAATTTCCTCTGGAATCAGTGCTCCGTTTGCACTCAGAGCCCAGCTCAGGTATGAGGCCTAGGTCCCATTGAAGGTTCCAGTAGCTCTCAGTGGCTGCCTCTGGCTGACCTCCTTGCACAGAGACTTTCAATTCAGCAGACATTTACTGAACATCCACAGTGTGCCAGGCATCGTGCCAGGTACCTGGTAGACCCAGAAATGCCTAACACATAGTTCCTGATTTCAAGACCCTTATGACCTGGTAGAGGAGACGGTGTTACATACCAAAGAGTAGAAAGGGGAACACGGCCAAGGAGAACCAGGACGTGCACTGGCCCAGCGACCTGCCCTGTGCCTGGCGCGTGGTGGGTGCTTCTCATGTGGGCTACGAGCAATTTGGGCGAAGTGATGTACTTAGAGCTGGCGGAGTGGGGAGGCCGGAAGGGATGTCGAGGAGGGGGCGCAGCCAGAGCCTCTCTGGCATCGCCCTCTCCTGCTCATACTCTGAAGATGACTTCAGCCGCCGCACGGCGGGGAGCAGCCTGGCCATGAGCCACGCCGCGACCGCGTCCAGCAAGGCCTCTTTCGTTAACAGGCATGACAGACTGAGCGCCGCGCGGCAGGTCTGCGTGAGCTGCGTGTGCACGTGCGGCAGCCCGGCTTGCTTGGAGAGGGGGCGCTAGAGCCCCATTGCACCGGCCACCTCGGCCCCTCGCCTAGCCCAGGGTCTGGCTCCACTGTCGTCTCTGGGGGGGGATCTCACCCTTCCACTGCGTCTCTGAACAAAGGAAAGCTCTGCCTACCAGGAGGCAAGCTCCACCACGGGTCTGCAAGGCCTTCCTGAACTTTCCTCTGAGTCTCTGCGACACCTGGTCATGTCTGTCCTACTACTTAACGCAGTTCTCTATTTGGTTCTATATCTGTCTCCCCAGAGGTCAGATACTATATCCTATTAGTCATTTTACCCCTAGGGGCCTAACATACTAGCTGGAACCCAGCTAACATTTAGTGAATGATTTTCTCATAAATGAAGTAGATTTGGTAAAAAACTACTTTGATGAAGATCTAAGGAAATATTTTCATCTTTTATTCATAAACGTCTACAAGGTAAGGCAGGCCCACTTTCCATGATCTGCATTCGTGGGCCTCAAGCACTGGCAGAGGAGAACCTGTTAGGAGAGTGAGGCAGGAGAGGCCGCGCGGGCAGGGCAGGGAGAGCAGGAAGGGCGGGAGCACGCGCTCATGCCTGGGTCTGGGGAACGCTCCGTGAAAAAGGGATCTGTGCTAGAATAATTTTGAGAAATGCTATTTACTGTTTTCGTTATCCATTCATCTCTTTATTTAACATATGTATTTTAAACGTCTACTATGTGCCGGGCATTGTTCTAGGTGCTGGAAATACAGCAGTGAACAGCAGTGATCACGGTCCCTGCCCTCCCGGAGCTTACATTCCAGTGTGAGACACAGGCGGGAAACAGAGGACGAATTTGAAATGCGTGGAAATTTAGAGATGAATGTTAAGTACTACAGAGAAAAAAATAAAATCATTGGAAGTGTTGGGAAGTGGAGTGTGGGAATTTTGGATGGGAGGTTAAGGAAGTTCTCATCAAAAGTTTACACGTGGGCCGGGCGCGGTGGCTCACGCCTGTAATCCTAGCTCTCTGGGAGGCCGAGGCAGGAGGATTGTTTGAGCTCAGGAGTTCGAGACCAGCCTGAGCAAGAGTGAGACCCCGTCTCTACTAAAAGTAGAAAGAAATTAATTGGACAACTAAAAATATATATAGAAAAAATTAGCCGGGCATGGTGGCACATACCTGTAGTCCCAGCTACTCGGGAAGCTGAGACAGAAGGATTGCTTGAGCCCAGGAGTTTGAGGTTGCTGTGAACTAGGCTGACGTCACGGCACTCTAGCCCGGGCAACACAGTGAGACTCTGTCTCAAAAAAAAAAAAAAAAAGTTTACATGTGGGTCAGGACCTGAAAGGAGAGCAGCAGTGGTCACTCTCTGGCTAAAGAGCAATCCAGAAAGAGGGAGCAGTGAATGCCTGGTGTTTAGAGGCACAGCATGGAGGCCGGTGTGTTTGCAGTCAGGGAGGGAGGTGGAGAAGGTTGGAGATGTAGGTGGGGAAGTCACAGACATGGAGTCATGTGGGGTTTTGGGCAGGACTCTGGCTCCCATTCTGAGGAACAGTGGAAGCCACCGGAGCGTTCTGCAGAGGAGGGTGATGTTGCCTGTTAAAGTAGATGAAGCGCTCAACCTAGGTGCCGGGTTGAGAGTAGACTCCATTGCGGAAGGGCAGAGCCAGGGACACCCTTTAGACAGGCCCAGTGGGGGATGATAATGGCTTGGACCTGGCTGGTGGAGCGGGGTTGTGAGAAGTGGTCAAGTTCCGGATATATTTTGCACGTAGAGCTGAGAGGGTTTGCTGATGGGGGCATAGGAGGTGTGGGGGAAATAGAGGAATCGAGAATGGCATTAAGATTTCCGGCCTGAGTAACTTGAAGAAGGAGGTTGCCATTAGCTGAGGTGGGCGAGGCTGCGTAGGGCGATGCTGAGGGCACGTGAAGCCAAGTTGCAGGTGTCTCTGGATGTCTTGCCGGGGACGGTGAATAGGTCGCTGGCAGTGAGAGGGCAGGCTGCCTGCAGATGCGAATTGAGAAATTCTCGGCGGAGAGACGGTATTTAAAGCCGGGAGAGTGTGTGAGGTCGCCCAGAGCATGAATGTAGGCAAGAGAGAGAAAACCAAGGGCTGAGCCCTGAGATTCATTTAGAGTCCCAGCACTTGAACCCTTGACGCTGGTAATCCCTGAAGAAAAGAAACAGCTTTAACCCGGCTTTTCCCCGTTTGTGGGGCTGTGGAACACACTGTCCCCCATGTGACTGTGGAGTTGGTGTTCCGGGGAACACTCTGCAGGGAGGCCACTCTAGGTTTGGGGGTTGTCTGGGGCCATAAGGGGAAGAGCTTTCTGCTCTCTGCTAAGGAGCTTGGGCCTCATCTTCCAGGTGGTGGGAGGTAACCGAGGGGTTTCGAGAGAAGTGACGGGATGGCATATCTGGTGGCAGTATGGACGGTGGATTGCAGGAGTAAGACAAGGCAACAGTGGTTGCAAGAGCCGAGGTGGGAGGTGCTGAAGCCTGAGTGTAGCGTCAGGGAACGGAGAGGAAGCATCAGATTAAACGGGGACTTCAGAAGGTTTAGGGTCTACGAGATTCGATGACTGATCAGACGTAACAGAGGATGAAGCATACTCAGTGATGACCGTGAGGGCTCTGGCTTGGGTTGGATTTTCTAATTACTCGCCTCGCTTAGAAAGACGTCTAGCAATGCGAGCTACAAACCGACATTTCCTGCAATTAATTTACTTTTATTTTAAACTCTGTTCAAGTTATAGTTTAACAACGAAAAATGTGAATTAAGTGCCCAGACAATGTCGCCTTCCATTTTTGTTATTAATAAAGTCAACTAATACAAAAATATTTTAAAATGGTGCTTGCTAGAGTAAGCGTGATGAACCGTTGGAATGTGCAGGAGATTATGTCGGAATTTTCTTTAACATTAGTAGTCATATTGTGGGATTTGTGTGTTCTAATCATTTAGATGCAGAGTCAGAATTAAAAAGAAACAGATTATACTGACTAGAAAAATGTTCCTGTTGGGTGGTTTAAGGACCTTGGATATTTGCTTGGGCCTTGTTCTCCAATATTGGGAAAAAATGGGAGGAATTTCCAGCTTTGCTTGTTTTGATTTTTCTACGCTTAGAATGCTGGATTTCCCTGGATACTCCACAGACCCGGTAAAGAGAATATACTTAGTGTGGCTATGGTATGCATGTAGCCTTTGACCTTTTAAGGTAGCTTCTTACCTGTATTGGTGGCATCTCCTGAATAGCTTAGGTTCTAAATGTTGAAAAGAGAAGCAGAATCAAATCGTTTAGGGTCACGCGAATGATGCATAATGTCACATCTTCACTGCTAATGAAGCACAGAGAAAAGACCTCTGGTATGAAATCTAAAGAATCTTAAGAAAAATATTGACATTTAAAAAAATAGTCAATATTGATTCTATTCGCAATTTTTTCTTGTTTTCTTTCTTCAGGGCACATGGTAGGACTGGACTTGCTTGTTTGGGTTATGTAGGGCAGGTCCTCTGACTGACTTTGGCTGATGAAATGCAAGTGGAGATGGCATGTGTCACCTAGAGCCAGTATCTGAGGTGTCACCCTCCCTCCCTCTGCCGTGGTGACCGGTGACGGAGGCTCCGTTAGTTTTTGTTCCTGAGTGAGGAGATGTGAGCGTGAGCACTGAGCTGACCTGCAGTACAAACGAGAAATCGACCTTTATTGTTTTAAGCTACCGAGCTTTGGTGCTTGTTACCAAGTTCACCCTGACTAATACACTTTTCATCCTCTATTTACATGTTTTAAAATACTGCTTGCATTTTCTGATTACTGTATGTTCACTGTAGAGAATTTTGAAAAGGATAAAAAAAAAAACAACTGAAATCACCTACATAGAAATAATCTGCTACTATTTTGATGAGTCATATTTCTCTCTCTTAATTTAAAAAATTGGGATCACATTATATATTACTTTTTTCACTTTGTATTACAGTCTTAAAATGTATAAATTTTCTGTATAATATTAATTGGTGAGGGAATGTTGCTACCTAGTTTTATACTTATATTATATATTTATACTATATCATTTATAACAAAGTTATATTTTATTTCTGTATTTTTTCTTGTAAATAACATCCCAATGAAACTTTGCTCCCAAACCTTTGCTCAAATTGCTGCTTACGTCTTTCGGGTAGATCCTGGACAGGGAGTTACGGGGCCAAGGAGTGTGCGTATTTTTAAGACGTTTGCTACCTATTGCCAGGAGAAGGGTTGGACCAACCAACATCCAGCCGTGAGAGATGGGCCATCTCACTGCCCTGATGAGCATTAGAACTCCTTTTCTTGTGCTAATTTGATAGGTGAAAATGCTATCTTGTTTTATGTTTGCATTTCTTTGATTACAAATGATGTTGAACATTCATTTCATATGTTTATGAGTCATTTGCATTTTTTTCTTGTGGGAATTATCTAAATGGATTCTCAAACCCCAAACACCAAACTAACAGAAAGCGAGGCAGGAAGCCACGGAGGCTCAGCGTGCGTGTTTGAAGTGGGTGCATTTGCTCTCATCTTCCCTGTTTTGATTCTTTCTCCCGAGTCATTTCCCTGCACAGCCTGTGTCTCCCTCGAGCCTCGGTCTCCCTCCAAGCATTCTATTGCACCAGACTGCAGTCGTGGCTAAACCTAACGTTCAGAGAGAGAGGCGAATGTGATCGAAGTTAGTTTTGAGCGAACAACAGTATTGTGGAAAGATCCACGCGGCGTCTCCCTCCCTGCCGGCTGGCGCATTCCCGTGGCAGAGAGGCGGCATATCCGCTCCTCCAGGTCACGATGGGGAGCACGGCCTGCCCCTCTGGCTTTGGGCTCGAGTCTCCTGTCCCTGGTGATAAAGCTTTAATGACTCTTCCCAGAAGCATTCTTATTTATTTCATAGATATTGCATTACCCCCGAGCGTCTGTTTGGTGCATTTAAGAGAGGAGAAGAAAGAATCTAAATTTCCCCAAAGTAGGTGTTCCTTTTTAGCTGGTATAAGATAAAAGACAGATTGAAATGGAGCCAGAGGGACCGGCCCTGCACCCTCCATCTTCCTCGGAGTCGGGGCTCGCACGGGTAAGTCAGGCAGCAGCTGGCAGGCTCTTTTATCATCATTAATTGTCCGCTGAGTTGTCACAAGGAGAGACCAGAATTCAGGTTTAATTGCATCCGCATCGGCTCTGATAAAGTTCGGGGGATTCTGGCGGTGCGGAACAGGAGTGGGCCGGCCACGTGCGAGGCGCGCCGGGAAGGAGAAACCGTGTGTGTCCTGGAGGGGAGAGGTGAACGAACTGAGTTCTGAGGGAGGAAGGGCTTCTCGGGGCTGGGCAGCTCTGCTGAGATACGGCGACCGGAGGACGCGGAGCCATCGGAGCGGCTGAGGGTGATTCGGTTTATGTGGGGCAGGCGTCGCGGGCACTCGCAGGAAACAAGTCAGGGTTCGGTCCAGGAACCTGGCTTCTTTACAGGACAACAGCCTACCCCTAGACAGCGCACGAAGAAACACGTTCGGTCTCAGATGAAACAGTAGCACTGCCACCCCATTTCCTTTATGAAACAGGTCTTTTTGGATGGTCTCTGATTTTGTCCTGGAAATACCGGAGCAGAATGAGGCTTAAGGGACAATCAGGCTGGCTTTGGCCAAAATGAGAACTAAGGTATGGCCTAGAGGAAATGGCAGGGGCCGGTGGCACGGGAGCTGGGTGTATCGGCGCTCGTCGTTGCATGACGGTAGCTCAGTAAGTGCTGAGAGCCTTCACCACGCTTATGGCAGTGACCTTCTGCCCCGCTTAGCCACACAGGTCTCAGTCGGATCTCTGATCAGCCCTTGGGGACCATCCGATCTGCTTCTGGTCCTTTTGCTACCGGCCTTCACCTGAACTTTGCCTTTCGGAACAGAGCTGCGGCCCCGTGCTCGTTTCTTTTCAACGCTAACCACTGGGCTTCATCTTAAACCTCACTTCCTCCCCAGGGAAAATCTGAAACCACTCTGTGAGCTATCGCTTGTACAATTAGTGTTTTCAAAGAATCATGTAGATTGATCATTCAGTCTTCTGTATTTCAAAAGGGAAATTTCAATGCTACTCCTATATCTCAGGAAGAGCAATTTATTTTAGTAGGCCCTCTTTCAGCATTTAAAAAAAATAATAAAAATGCTGGATCATGTGAATGGAGCCTGAAACACCTGAAAATAGGAAGTGTGTGTGTGTGTGTGTGTGTGTGTGTGTGTGTGTGTGTATTATGCACAATAAAAGGGTTTTGGATACATTCTAAATCTCTAGTAAGAGAAAACTCTTCCCAATCTAAAGTTTGTGATCTTTAGTTTTGGGTCTCACATTCAGACTACAAAACTAATCTTTGCCCTGATTTTTATAGCCAGAAACAAAACTCTCAAGGATGAGTTTAGAAAAACAAGAAGGTCAAGTTCTGGGTTCTCAGATTTTAAAATGTAGGTTGAGTCATGCATAAGAGCCTTCGAATGGAATCCAGGAAGATCACCATGCCGAAACTTACATGTGATTGCAAGTCTCTTCATGCCAGAGGCTCTATCTTTGTACTTCCTATTAAACGTCACTAGGCACAGGGTAGATGCTCAATAAACAGGTACTGCATGTGGAAAGTATTTGTTGAATGTGTTAAACAGCTTTTACAGTTACCATATGCCCTGGAGGGCTAATCCTGTTAATTAAGAAGTAGGTGCTGTGTGCCAAAATGTTGAGCTGTCTTTGAGCCCATCCCAGTTTATGGAGCTCGCGGGAGCTTCCCGGGATGTACGGTTAACTGAGGCCCTTGCCGAGGGCCCCAGGGCTGGGCCGCGGTGCTGCGGGCGCTGGTAGCTGGCTGTGACGCGGGCAGGACCCTGACCAAGGAGAAGGATGTCTGTACATAGGTAACCATGGCGTGGGGTCAGAGGGTGACTGTATTTTGTCTCCCACTGCCTTCTAAGTCCACTCTGTGGGACTCGTTTTTCCTCTGTCCCCAAATGAAACACAGACATGCCCTGAGCCTTTTCTGTCCATGCCGGAGGACAGGAACACACACGCCAATCCGAGCCACACGGAACATCCTCCCGTCACCGCAAGTCATGCAACACAGACCTGGAATGGTAGTTAGTATGTCTAGTCCTGTGTTACAGCTAAAGCTCTGATTTTGTTTTAAAACAACAAATTCTCTCTTTCAGTTCAGGCTGATTCCAGGCAGGAGGTCACAGTCCAGCAAAGGGAATGCGGCAGCCTCCTCTCTCTGCTCTTTCCTCGCCGGGCACTTCTAATCCTCTTCTCACACCCGCTGACTCTACGTTCCGCCAGTCCCTGGGTTCCGACCAGGAGATCGTGCGCCCTCACTAGCTCAGGGCGGCCCCAGGTATTCATAGCTCCCCTTCGTGTTAGTCAGGGTCCCCCAGAGAAACAGAAACACTAGGATATACAGATGGTGAGAGGGAGAGAGAGATTAAGAGACTGATTTGTTTTAAGGAACGGGCTCAGGTGATTGTGGGGGCTGGCAAACCTGAAATTTGAGGACGGGCTGGCGGGCTGGAAACTCAGGCGGAATTTCTACGTTACAGCCTGGAGGCAGAGTTCCTCCGTCTCTGGGAAACCTCGGTTTTTGCTCTTAAGACCTCGAAGTAATTGGATGAGCCCCTCCCCCTCCCATCATTGAGGTTAGTCATCTTTACTTAAAGTCAACTGATTGTAGGTGTTAATCAAACCTACAACATATCTTCACGGTAACCTCTAGACTAGTGTCGGACTGAATAGCCTAGCCAAGTTGACATATAGGAAGAACCATCGTGCCTTTTCTCTCTCGGGAGTCTCTCTGTGTGGAAAATAAATTTGTGGCCACCCTAGCTAGTCCTGACCAGTGGATGCGGGGGGAGAGAGGAGATAAGGAGAGCAAGAAACGTCTTGCTCAAGGGGTACCTCAAGATACCCAGTGTTGGCACTCTTGGGCTTGGCAGATGTTTAAACCTGATTCTTGGTCTTACGGCATTCTGTGGGGGCGATTGGAGATGTTACCCTCCTCTTCCAACACCAGGACTCTCTATTCTTGGTTCCCAACTGGGCAAATCATCTCCATCTGGTAGCCCAGAGACGTGCCCCCAACATCACTCTGCCATCAAACCAGCTAGTAAGCCCGTGTCTGGCCTCTTAGATTTTGCGGGTGGAAGTCAGATGTGTATACAAGAACCACATATCAGGTAGGCCTGTAGGCCCTCTGAACAGTTCTTTTGAAACCTCTTCCTTTAGGTGAGGTGAGGGCAGAACCCCTGCTTTAGACATGATTTGGTGGGAGAAGCTCAGGATGTAGGTAACTCTCACGAAAGGCCCTTTCCAAAACCAATGAACCCTTTAACCAAACAACCCCTTCCCCCCAAAAAAAACCCCAAACCAAAAACAACACAAAAATCCAACTGAAGGTCTCTTGCTTATCTCCTAATCTCAAAATCTTACACCCAGGATGTGAGTAAGAAGATTAAGGGTTGAACCTCCTTTGAAATTTTGCACCATGGCAAAGCGATGCCCATGCTTCCGGACTTGAGTCCATGATAACATTCCGTGTAGATGTGCAAACATACACACTGGTGTGC
>CAUYSK010053837.1:0-13739 GCA_963575035.1 Avahi laniger | reverse complement strand
TCCCAAGTAGCTGGGACTACAAGCATGTGACACCATGTCCGGCTAATTTCTCTCTATATATATTTTTAGTTGTTTGACTAATTTCTTTCTATTTTTAGTAGAGACGGGGTCTCATTCTTACTCAGGCTGATCTCAAACTCCTGAGCTCAAGCAATCCTCCCCTCTCGGCCTCCCAGAGTACTAGGATTATGGGCGTGAGCCACCGCGCCCGGCCTGGTTTCTACATTTTTAAGGATTGTAAAAATAAAAAAATAAAGAGGATTATGTGACAGAGACCCTATATGTGGTCCACAAATCCTAAAATATCTACTATCTGGCCTTATATAGAAATTGCTTCTCAACCCCTGTACTAGGACATAATAAAATAATGTAAAAAGTAACTTAGGTTCATTATGAGAAAATTTCAAACTGCGGTTCAAGCAGAATATTAACTATTTGCTTTTTGAGGTAAATTAATGATTTAACTTACCTTGCTTCATTAAAATCTCTTGATGATTTAAAAATCATAAAGAACTATAAAAATTTAAGAATCAAACCAAAAAAACCCTGTTAGCTTAACTTACTTTTAGAATTGGTTTTAATATATTTTATTGCAACAAATCTTGCAAAATGATACATCAAATGAATAAACTTAGGACCACCAGGAGAAAGAAACAGAGAACCAACAACTTGAGGAAAGTTACTTCCATATTCAGCCTATGGAGAAAAGAGATAAAATGATTTGATGACCTTATCAACAACAACTCTTATATTTATATCACACCATTTTTTTTAAAGGACGTGACAATCTTGCAGTAGATGACATGCATGTACATGAGCACCCACCGATGGGTGGTGACAGCTCACCAGTGCCTCTTTGTAGCACAGTAGCTTGGACATGTCCCATTCTGTAGCAAAGGGGAAGCAGTCCAAAAAGGTGAAGTTTTGGCCAGCCACCAGCCCCAGCTCACTCCCTCTTTACATCAGACTATTTTTGAAGCATTAAAGGACTTGATTAGGATTATTCTGTTTGGATCACAAGTTGAATTTTTTTGTTTTTCTAAACACTAAGTGGACTTGGTCACAAAAAATAATTATAATAATAAAGCCACAATTATTGATACTATTTGGGGAAACAAGCTAAAATAACCTATGGTCAGAAAAGTTTTATTTAAATGAAAACTGTGATATAAACTCCCAGAAACTCTAAAACCTATTTCCTGTGCACCTTGCCAGCAAAGCTGCTTTCTTAGAAATTTCTAGAATCCCAACCAAAAATCATAAAAAAATTATTCTAACTAATATTTTCTTGCTTGTATTGTTAGCATAAAAGCATTAAAAAAATTTCACCTCTAAAAAATAAATGCGGTTTTTAACCTCTTATAGTATACATCTTTCAAAAAAAAGAATACGTACAGAAATCCTTTTTAACCATTCACAGCAATGTTTCCGGAATTCAGTATCACTTTTTTGATCAAATGGAGGCCAACAAAATCTTAAAAATAAAAGCATTAGAATTATGAACCCAAAAAAAACCAAACTCAGCAAATTTTTTAAAATATCAAACTTATTTCTTATACTAGATATATTAAAGATAAATGAATTGAAGCAAACATTCTCAGATTTCACCTAGAGAGACACCAACCTGTGAGAAACTGTATCTTTTTCTTCATAAATAAATATCTATAGAATTGAGTTCAGTTTAGTGCAAATAACTAATGAAAACATATTCTATATGAAGGAATGAATAGCTATTAAAATTAATGAAAATCAGCTAAAGAAAAGTCAACACTCTCAATGGATACACTGGACTAATGCAAAAAGATGACATAAATTATAAAATTAAGCCTAAAAAAATAGAATCTTGCAGGAGAGAAACATAAATGGATACATATGATGAGCAGAGAAGGAATGGCATGACAGAGTATGACTCCTAGAGATAACCCATATCAGTCTGTGGGTGCTATGGTTTTGTAGCTAAACAACAAGATACAAAAACACAAAAAAGAAAAGTTTTGTTTCAGCTTTGGTCAAAAATATTACTTTTTAAAAATTTACCTATTTCTTTCCCCCGATAATCAGTTTTGCCTGAATTTTTATTCTGAGGCATAATATTAAGGTCTCATGCTTTTTATATTTCTATAACACATGTTCAATATTCCTAGAAAAAATTAAGTACGCATAGCAAAAAAAAGACTAAAAGGCGAGAATGTCAGTGATACCCTCTGGTTGGTGGGTTTACAAATGATTTCTACTTTCTTGTTTACATTTTTCTGTATTTTCTGAATTACTTAAAACGAGCCATAATGCTTATAATTAGGAAAAAAATCAAAAAATCTATTTTTATTTGGACAGAGGAAGAAGCCCTACTCCCTAGTAATAGGGATTTCCAAAAAAATGTTTCAAATATACGTTTTCCTGGGCACTCATAACCTTAAATAAAGGTAAAATATTAAGAATAAATTATCAAAAATAAAAGTAAGCTGGTCCAAAGACAGTGAGTTATCTCAATTTATTGTTCACAGTCAGTTACAGATGGAACTCCTTTTTGACTCCTTCCTCCTTTCTCGCTACTGCACTTGACTAGTCTTAAAAAAAAAAAAAAGAAAGTAATGCTCTAAACATAGATTTACTTGTTGCTTTTCTATATAAAAGGCTGATAGCACAATATAAATATCAAAATAAATGTGGTGAACACTTTCAGAGAAAAGAACCCCAAATCACAAGCAAAATAACTTAGAACCAGGACTAGTGGGTATTCATGTATTTTTATCTCCTTCTTACACTATTTAATATTCAATACCATATAACAATAGCCTAAATTTAATAGGAATAATTTTTGCTATAGCAATCAACACTTTTATATATATATAGATAGCTAAATACAGATATATGTATCTCACTGAAAAAACTAAGGATTTACAGACAACTGTAAAATTTAACAAGTAGGGCAAAATTGAGTATATATACAGAATGATATCAGTTAATTATTTTGCCTAATAATTAAGACCATGAAGAATGTAAGGAACCAATTTTATGAAACAAAACCTATATTACCAATAAAACAACAATGATTTGAAGATGTGTAACAAAGAAAAATCACCCAGATTTATAAAGGTTAAGCACTAAATTTGTAAGATTCATTTTGTAATAGAGACTAAATTTTATAATAGCGATTCAAAACAATACTCAAAGGCCAAGTTGCAATTCTGGCTTACATCAAGGCACAGTCCATTACAAATTTGAGAATAACTACTTAAGAAAAGAAAATGAAATAGCTTTTCCTTACTTGAAAACTTCTTTGGCGAGAGACTGGTCCAAAGTTTGAAACAAAAAATAAGAAACTATATGAAAGGCATCACGGTTCAGCTTGTCAAACATGTTCCTAGTGATTAAAATCATAATAGAAGAAAGATAAGAAAAGGAAAATGTTTATTTAACTAAATATCAACAAAAGCTGTGTGAGAATTTGACACAAAGCAGTATTTTTTCATTCTCTTCAAGAGATCAAGGCAAATTAATTTTTCTCATTCATGTACATTATATAACCAATTAAAAAACATACACTAGGCCAGGCATGGTGGCTCACGCCTGTAATCCTAGCACTCTGGGAGGCCGAGGCGGGAGGCTCGCTCAAGGTCAGGAGTTCAAGACCAGCCTGATCACCAGAGTGAGATCCCATCTCTACAAAAAATTTAAAAAAGTATTAAAAGCTAGGCATGTTGGTCCCTGACTATATTTCTAGCAACTAGGAAAGCTGGGGCACAACAATCACCTGAGCCCAGGAGTTCAAGGCTGCGGTGAGCTTTAATCACGTCACTGCACTGCAGCCTGGGCAACAGAGAAAGTATCTCAAAGAAAAAAAAAATTTAAAAAAAAAAAAAAAAAGAATTGGAATGTTCCCAACAAAAAAAAAAGATAAATAAATATCTGAGGTGATGGATATCCCCATTATTCTGATTTGATCATTACACATTGTATATATGTATCAAAATATCACATGCACCCCAAAAATATGAACAACTATATCAGTAAAAGGAAAAAACAAAAACAACAGCAAAAAAGATGGTGGATCCCACCCAATAACCCAATGAAATGACTCTAAAGACATAGGGGCAAATTATCTACCACTGTGTTGAAAAAAAGAAAAACTGCATCATTAAACCAGAACTTGATAGATTTTAACAAATTTTCTAAAGCAAATAGCAGACAGCAATTGTACTGACAGATAAACCACAAGAGAATGCTACGATTGCCAAAACCCAGGAAACAAGGATGCAGTGGCAATGAAAGCCATTCTCCGTGGAGCCCTTAAGAAGCATCAAAATTCTCTGCCAGTCCAGAGAAAATGAGATTGTGCTGGGAGGCATCAAATCTTGTGAAACAAACAATAAACGCATCATAGCCTGATAAATGCTATCCATTGGCAGCCAATATCTAGAATAGACTTCTAGACAAAGCACTTCATATGATAAATAGTAACTTCTAAAAAATAGTTACCAAACAAAATTTAATTACATCTCTCAATCTTGACAGTAAAAGTTACAATACAGCTGAAAAAAGTCAAGAGGGTGAAGGCAGAGGAGAAGAAAGTAAATCTTATAATAGATTCATTCATTATAAGATTTCACTGTGAAATTACATAGTAGGGAATCAAAAAATACTTTTTTGACGGCCAGGGTGCCTTGGCTCAGGCCTGTAATCCTAGCACTCTGGGAGGCAAGGCGGAAGGATTGCTTGAGCTCAGGAGTTCAAGACCAGCCTGAGCAAGAGTGAGACCATGCCTCTGTACCAAAAAAAAAAAAATAATTATTTTGAGATTGACAAGTCAAGAAACAGAGGTCTAAGCACATTATGAAAACACAGCCACTAGAAGAAGTGAAATTCTGTAATTTACAAAAATCAAATAGATTGAGAGTAGAAGATGGCCAATGTATCCCAAATGCCTCTTGGCCTACAGTAGAGAAGACAACAGATATTTTGTAAAGTTAAAAAGTTAAGACACAGAAACATAAACAAAGTATTCAGCTTTATGGCCATAGCCTTAACGAAGTGGCAAAAGTAGGGAAGGAACTCTTACTTTTCATTAAAAAGGCATTACTTTTTAAATATTCCTTTGTACAGTTTTTTCCTAATTGTGGCATCCGTTAGTTTCCTAACTCAAAAAGTAAAAATTATGAAGTTAAATGACCACCTTCAAAAGCTCCCTTGAGTCCCAAAGGCATTTGCACGAATGGTTCCTATGCGCCTCCACTACCAACTAATCAACCCCCGCCCCACTACTTCACAGACCACCCCTACTTCATCTGCCCCTCCAGTTTTGCCCGAACTACAGACTCTACTCCCCGGCAAAGCGCTTCCGGCACTGTTCCGTAACTGACACTGCCTGGGAGCAGTGGCTTCGGCGTGACACACGGTAATCATTCAAGCATTTCTGATTAATCAACCTGCGGGGTCTGCAGAAGGGCGGGTCACCCCGCGTCTCCCGGCTCGGACTCCCTCGCCCCGCCTGCCCCGGCCTCCTTACACTCCAAGGTGCGTGTGCGACACGATCTTTCCACAGGCAATGGTCGCAGGGCCTGGCTCGAAGTTGAGCGCCTGCAGATACATCCAGAGATGCTCCTTTTCGAAAGAGGTGCCCGAGGCAAAGCTCATCCTCGCGGCAGGCACAGTGACTGAGAGGAAACAAAGAGCACGCCCAAGCGAATCTGAGGGCCCTCACGATCCCTCCCTACGGGCAGCCTGAGGTCGCGGCGGTCCCTCCATTGCCACCGCCTGCTCCTCTCTTGCCTGGAGCCGTCTCGCCTCAAAGGGCTGTAAAGTCTCCGGAAAATGGAGCCTCTAACGTTAGCGGGGCCACAGCCGCCTCAACGACACCACCACAAACCGAGACTCCCGCGCTTAAGGAAGAGCAATGTGCGCCTGCGCCGCCAAGCTTTCAGGAGAGGAGGGACTTCCCGGAGGACTATATCTCCCGCCATGCCACGCGCACTTCCCTACGTCCCTCCGTGTCAGGCCCAGCCTAGGAACTACAAGACCCACAGTGCATTGCGCGGCCAGGGAATTTTTCTGCGCTTGCTTGGTGCTATCAGGCGGCGACTCTTGGGTCGCAAGGTTCTCTAAGTGTTGAGGGTTCCTTTTGCTTGTTTATGCTAGTTCTTACGTCAGATAAAAACGGTAGATAGAGTACTGTGGCTCGGTGTAGTGGAAAAAACACTGGGTTCCATCCTCAGCTATTGTAACTAGCTGTGTGACCCTAACCAAGTCCCCTGAGGCTCAGTTCTATCACTGGCAAAATTTTCCTATGCCTTCATATGCTGAATGATCCTTTCATCTTCCTCCTATAACTAAAATCTTTCTCTCTCCTAAGCATACAGCTTCCTCCTGCAGTGTTCAATCCATGGCCGTTTTCTCTTACAAACTATACACAACAGGGCCGGGAAGTGTAGAGCATCCTACTTATTTCTCATTTGACACCTCTGGAAATTATTGCCTCTTGCTTCTCTAAAACCACCAGTCCTTTTGAAGTTACTGCTGTCACTCATAACTCTTCCTTATGGAGGTCATTCTTAAAATCTCTGAGTCATTGGACCTCGTTCTGAGAAGATTTAGCACTTAATTCCCTCTCTCTTTGTACATTGGTCCTGGGATAATTTTTGGTGATTTCAATATCATGTAGGTGACCTTTCCGATACCCTGGCCTCTCAGTTCCTTGATATCCTCTCCAATAACCTTGTCTTCCCTTCTACCTCAGCGAACCACTCTCACGGTACATACCCTAGACTTGTCTTTATCAATTACTGCAACCCCTCCGTAATCTCAAATTCAACTGCTGCCTTCTAACTTGCTAGCTCAATCCCTCTAAATCTCCTTATTCCAACAGTCCTTGGACCACCAGAAATTCTAATCCTGTTGTCTCTTCACTGTATCTTACTCACTTCACATTATAATCATTAATTTGAACAAATCATCAGATCTTTGACCCCTTTCTCTGCCAGATTTGCCTAGCAAAACCCCAATTCCTATTAAATTCACTTTTCTGCCTATTCCACACCTACAGCTTAACAGCTAAGCACAATTATGATGCCTGGCTTCACTCAAAATGCTTGATGACTCAATTAGCTCTTGGGCCTGCTCCCTGAACCCTATTACTTTTCCCAAATCTCGCTCTGTACACAATTATACATATCTTCTTCTCATCCTTAGACCTCAGTTACCTCCTTTCCCCTCCTCACTCTTAGATGTTGTCCTTGATTCTTGGTTAATGGATGCTTCCATAAAAGAACTTCTATGAACAATTTACCAACCTGTCTACATCTTTGCCCATATAATCTTCCTTCTGTCTTGACAATTCAGGTGAGCCAAGGTATGCCTACCTAAGACCAGTCATTCCACTTATTTCTATGGATCACATTTCTTTCCTCCTACTCACGGAGTTTGCTCAAGCATTTGTCCTCTACTCTCTTCTTTTCATCAGTATACAAACATGCTATAAAATCTTCCATTGGTTTTAAAAAAAAATCCTTTGACCCCAATGCTTTTCTAGCTACCATTCCATTTCTCTTTATGGCAAAACTTCTCCAAAAAGTTATCTATACCCACCTCACCACTGATGGTAACTTGGCAAGGCTATGTGTTATCAATTAGTGTTCTGTAGTTGCAAGCAGCAAAACTGACTCTGATGGTTTTATTATTTGGCTATTGGGTAGCATAAGGAAAGGAGGGAAAGGCCAGTGAATAAGACTCAAGAAGGGGCAAGCCTGTGTGTCAATCTACTCAAGATTTATGTCCCAGCCAGTCCAATTTACCTTTTTATATAGCTTAATGAATTATTATATGAATATGAATATGCTTGTAACCACCACCCGAGACAAAAAATAAAACTTTTGCAGTCATTACAGAAGTCCTTACTTCCTCTAAAAGTAACCCCATTCTCACTTTTTATAGTTATTACTTCCTTGCATTGTCTTATAGTTCTACCACCCATGTGCTTCTCTAGACACTGTAGTTTTTAGATTTCCCATGACTTTTTTGTTTTTTAGTCTTTTCAAGTTTTTTTTAAGTAATATTATTTATTGTAGAAGTTCTCCTTCATTCCCCTCACTCCAAGTTTTTTCTTACAATTTTTCTGTTGATTATTTTACCTTAGTTTCTCACAGTCTAGGTTTTACTGATTGCAACTTCATGCTGCAGTTCAATATGTTCCACTGTCCCTGTCCTCTGTATTTCCTTCAAATTGGGACTTGGATCCAAAAGATAGATTACACTCAGGTATGATCCCTTTGCCAAAACTAGAAATGCCTGTAATCCTAGCACTCGGGAGGCCAAGGCGGGAGGATTACTTGAGGTCAGGAGTTTGAGACCAGCCTGAGCAAGCTTAAGACTCCGTCTCTACCAAAAATAGAAAAATTAGCCAGCTGTGGTGACAGACGCCTATAGCCCCAGCTACTGGGGAGGCTGAGGCAGGAGAATTGCTTGAGCCCAGGAGTTTGAGGTTGCTGTGAGTTAGGCTGATGCCATGGCACTCTAGCCCAGGTGACAGAGCAAGACTCTGTCTCAGAAAAAATAAATAAATAAATAGACTAGATCGTGCTTTCTGGTTTAATCCTACTTTGAAAAAAAAATAGACTAGAAATGATGGTGTATGTTCTTTTATCAAGAAGCACATAATATCTTTATGCTGTTGACAGGCATTGGTGCTAAATGCGTAGATCCATTAATTCATTGGGGTTTGACAAATGTTGATATTCTAATTTATCATCCTTTTTTCATTTGTTATTGGGAATATTTTTATGAAGAAAAGTTTTCCCTCATCTACTATTAATACTTGGTTACCTGGTGGTAAAGATATAAGAAAAGTAAAGATAAATTCTGAATTCTTTCCCTTTGTTTACTGATTTTCAAGATAATGATTTGCCATCATCCTCTGAGTATGATCAATTAGGTTGTTTATATATATAATTTTATATACATACATGATATATAAATATCTCATTATGGAACTCATAGATTTAAACGTACTTATGGGGTTCAATCTATTGCAATTATTATCCTTATAGAGGTTAAAATTGTCCCATCTTTGGCCAATGGGAACCTGTTCAAATTAGTGGCTTTGCCATCTAAGACAGCAAAAACTTCAAGGTTCATTCTGTACACTTCCTGCCTCAGATCTGGAATCAGTCATTTCTCCAAGAAGCCCTGGTTTATTTTATTTAATTAATTAATTTATTTATTTTGAGACAGAGTCTCACTCTGTTGCCCGGGCTAGAGTGCCGTGGCATCAGCCTTGCTCACAGCAACCTCAAACTCCTGGGCTCAAGCAATCCTCCTGCCTCAGCCTCCCAAGTAGCTGGGACTACAGGCATGTGCCATCATGCCCGGCAAATTTTTTTGTTTAGTTGTCCAATTAGTTTCTTTCTATTTTTAGTAGAGATGGGGTCTTGCTCTTGCTCAGGCTGGTCTCGAACTCCTGAGCTCAAAGGATCCTCCGGCCTCAGCCTCCCAGAGTGCTGGGATTACAGGTATGAGCCACCTCACCGGGCCAGCCCTGGTTTCTTTTAGAGAAAAATGGTATCTCAATACCACAGTCTGGGCATTAGGAATGCTCTTAGCTACTGGGTTGGCCATTGCTTCTACAATTCACTTATTTAACTAATACTTATTTAATGCAGCTCTGTGTCAGACACAGCTCTAAACTTTTCACAAATGTTAATTATTTAATTTTCATAGCAAATCTAATACTATTCCTTTTTTACAAATGAGAAAATTGAGACACAGAGAAATTAAGTAACTTGCTAAAGATAACAGAGTAAGAGAGAAATTAGAACCCAGAGGCTAAGCCCTTACCTGTCATGCTAGGCTTCCTCCCAGTTGACCTGCTTTTGGTCACATGCCCACCCCTAAGCTAGGGGAAAGTAAGAAACCTTGACCAGAAGACTCACTGAAACCCCCAAAAAACACAAGTGTATTGTTACCACAAAAAGCATGAATGAATTATGGGAGACCAAAGACAACAAATGTCCACTATATCAATGAAAAAAAATCACTGATTCAAGATTATACAGTCCAATTTTTATTATAGGTATTTCAGCAATTAAATTTTTTTTATTTCAGCATAATATGGGGGTACAGATGTTTAGGTTACGTGTGTTGCCCTTGCCCCCCCCCCTCAGTCCAGGTTTCAAATATGCCCATCCTATTGCGTGGTGTGCATTGCACTCTTTGTGTATGCATATACCCGTCCCCTCCTCCCACCTCCCCCCACCCCCCTCAGCAATTAAATTTTGAAGAATTATGTAAAATGATATGACACAAAACTAGGATCTCTTATAAAAGTTCAGAGCCCAGAGTTTCATTGCAATTAAGACCAATAGCCAAAAAATAGATTAACACTCCCTAAAGCCACAGGAATAAAAACATAAACACACATGAAGTTTAATGTGACACAAATTGCATATTCAACCAAAAGGAGTATTCTTTGGTTAGCTATTCAACATTTTCCCCTGAGAGGACAGGGCCATTAGCATGTGAATGATTTGGTTCATTCTCCTCTTCCAAAGGTATAATATCTGGAATTTCATCAGTCTCAGATGTCAAGTCTATGACGGTGAAATCAAACACCTGTAAAAGAAGAATCTTGGATATTAAAACAAGCACTAATAAAGTGAGTCGTTGGGTCTGTGTGAGCTCATGGAGACTTTAATTACTGCATGTAGGTGAATTTTTCTTTGTCCATAGCTATGCTTTTTAAAAAGATGTCTGTAGTTTTATTCCTACAATTCACGCTTATTATAAAAGCACCAAGGAAACCTTTTGGTTTAAAGGCAACTAAGCAATGATGAAACCTATTAAATGAAGACTTTTTTGAAAATACAAGATATAAAATATTTCTGGTTATTCTACTATTAATCTATTACTCTCTTAAAAACAGTAATACTCCACTTTTCCATAAGTCTGGCTTCCCATAATATTTGGGAAATATCTCGGAACTGAGAAAACAAAAGGTCTTTTAATAGGTGGAATAGCTGGCCAGGCGCGGTGGCTCACGCCTGAAATCCTAGCACTCTGGGAGGCCAAGGCAGGCGGATTGTTTGAGCTCAGGAGTTCGAAACCAGCCTAAGCAAGAGTGAGACCCTGTCTCTACTAAAAATAGAAAGAAATTAATCAGACAACTAAAAATAAATAGAAAAAATTAGCTGGGCATGGTGGCGCATGCCTGTAGTCCCAGCTACTCGGGAGGCTGAGGCAGGAGGATCACTTGAGCCCAGGAGTTTGAGGTTGCTGTGAGCTAGGATGACGCCACGGCACTCTAGCCCGGGCAAAAGAGTGAGACTCTGTCTCAAAAAAAAAAAAAAAAAATAGTTGGAATAGCTATCACAAAACTCTAGCTCTCCTATGCATAGGAAAGGCTTTAGGGACAGGAGTCTCTATTAAATCTTATTTGACATACAATTTTGACAAGCTAAATAATGTTTCTTAGCCAATATATTAAAAGGAGAAAATTAGTAAGGTATAATATATTGCCAAAGGCTAGAATCTTGATAGCAGTGGGTAGAAAGTAGCTGATTACCTACCATAGGCAAAACAGCTAACAACAACAACAACAAAAAAAAATCTCTCAAAAAACCAAAAGTAAGAAGGGAATTGGGGAGTTATTGTTTAATAGGTATAGAATTCATGCTTGGAGTGATGATAATGTTCTGGAAATGAATAATGGTGATGGTTGTACAACATTGTGAATATACTTTAATGCCACAGAATTATACACTTAAAAATGGCCTGTAGTCCTAGCTACACAGGAGGCTGAAGTGGAAGGATCCCTTAAAGCAAGGAGTTCAAGGCGGTAGTGCACGATGATCATATCTATGAATAACTACTGCAGTCCAACCTGGGCAACACAGTGAGACCCTGTCTCTAGAAAAAAGAAATTGTGAAAAGAACAAAAGCAAAACAGACAAGAAGAGAGAATCTTGCTTTGTTTGCAGGCCCTTTACCTGGCTGTTTGTGGCCTTTATTGCACTTTTCCCTAAGAACACAGGCGACCAGAGAACTGTGTAGTCTGTGGTACAGTATCCACAATTTGCTCCTGAGGCTATCAGGTTGGGGAGATCAAATTGCATTTTAGCTCTTCATAAATATTTACTTTGCAAAGATTATACACAACCTGACATCTGCAAAAGCCAGTAGTGCTTATACAAATTGGTCAGGTCATCAGCCAAGAAAGCCAACCATTGCAATTTTAGACTTTTCAGGTTAAAAGATATACCTTGCTTAGTTCTCTCTATTTCTATTAAATGTATACTTTAACATCCAATAATCTCTACTTGTTTGTTTTCAATATCTACTAATTTGCATTATCTATTATCTTATTAAATTTGATTATCTATTTAATATCACTCTATTCGTTTGTAAAATAGAACAGAAAGCTTCAACACAGAGGATATAGACAGAGGAATTTTCTGCACCCCAAACAAGGAGGCAAGCTACAGCTTTCTCCTATCAGAGGGCTAGAGTGCTGGAATGGAAAAATTATGTACTTTGACATCAGTAAGACATTGGACTAAGAATCCACCCTGCCACTTACCCATTTTCAACCTCAGTTTCCTCATCTCTAAAGTGAGAAAAATACCTAACTGACTGAGTTACAGATGAGGAATAAAGGTTGTATGAGCCTAGATCATAAAATACACTCAATAAACAGTAGCTTTTATTTTTTTTAGTTTCATAAATACCACTC
Organism: Avahi laniger; assembly: GCA_963575035.1. NCBI lineage: Eukaryota > Metazoa > Chordata > Mammalia > Primates > Indriidae > Avahi > Avahi laniger. The sequence goes on along the minus strand of CAUYSK010053837.1, from coordinate 1,024 downwards.
CACATACACAAAAGCTTCCAAAGTCATCTATAAGCCAAGTAACTGTTGTGCTAGAATTCATTGCAAAACGTTGGAGGTCCCACACTCAGAGTTTTAATCCACACAATAACCACCAAAAAAGGTACTTCTGACCAAAAGAAGTACTTCTGTCTTTGAGATGATTTAGGAGAGCCATAGAAATAATTCATCTTCCATATATCCAGAATTATTCAGTGTCCAGTTTCCATTAGACTACTATTACCAATGCCTGGCTATTCACCAAAGCCTACTGGGGGCTATGACAGAAATAGGGGAGGGTGGCGCAGCTAAGAGACAGCCATAGGCTATCACGTTTCAATGGTGAGTTTAATTTAAATTTGGTGGTCTTGCCTGACCATCTCATGGAATTTTTTTTAAATGTGGCACAAGAAAAATCATATTGAAAATTTATAGAACAAATCACTTTCCATTGACATGAACAAGTATAGATATGGACCATTGAAGTAGAAGTATGAGTCTCTTGCCGAGAATGCCCATCAGGGATCAGATGCTTACTACGAAACTAATGTGGTAACCATAGGCCCTCCCTGCAAGGACAGGAAGCCAGCAATACATTCTTTTCAAGAAAACCAAGTGACCATGCTAGGATCCCAGGGTCACAGCATAAAGCTTGCAGGTTGTTCACCATGCAACCATAAGGAGCACCTTTTGTATCACAGACTTCAAAGATTCACATATATATTATGACAAATTTCTAGAAGGTGGCACTAAACATGCTGAGGATAAGGTGCCTTTTTCTAATTTGCGTAAAGTTGGGCCAGCAGTGGCCCAGGCCTTGTATAGGTGGGGCTACTACAGGAATAGAAACACCTTCTATGGGGATTTATCATAACTTACTTGCCGGTAAAGGTTAGTGTTCACGCAGTGCTGGTATGTTGGGAGCCAACATGGCCGTAAAAAGGCAGCTTACGGCAGCCATTTATGCCAGCCCTCACTTCCTCCTTCTTCCTCCTCCCCTGGAAATTCCCGCGCTTCCTTTCCCGCG
>CAUYSK010053836.1:0-17363 GCA_963575035.1 Avahi laniger | reverse complement strand
TGTACAGTTTAATCACAAGCACGTACAAAACCACTTGGGCCCAGAGCGGGTAAAAAAGGCAGGAACAGCATGCAACCAAAACATCAGCAGTGGGGTCTGTTGGTGGCAGTTCCACAGGTGACGAGTTCCCTCGGTACATTTTTTTTTTTTTTTGAGACAGAGTCTCGCTTTGGTGTCCTGACTAGAGGGAGTGTCGTGGCGTCAGCCTAGCTCACAGCAACCTCAAACTCCTGGGCTCAAGCTATCCTCCTGCCTCAGCCTCCCGAGTAGCTGCGACTACAGGCATGCGCCACCATGCCCGGCTAATTTTTTCTATATATTTTTAGTTGTCCAATTAATTTCTTTCTATTTTTTTTAGTAGAGAACGGGGGTCTTGCTCTTGCTCAGGCTGGTCTCAAACTCCTGAGCTCAAACAATCCGCCAGCCTCGGCCTCCCAGAGTGCTAGGATTACAGGTGTGAGCCACCGCACCTGGCCAGCTTCTTTACCTTTGGATTCTATGGTGTATAACAGTTGTTCTTAAACCTGACTTCACTTTATGATCACCTGGGAAGATTGTTTTTTAAAAAGTGCTAATGCTGAGCCTTACCTTCAGCTATTCTGATTTAATTGGTTTGGGGTGGCGCTTACGCATTGGTAGGTGCTAAATATTCCCAGCTGATTTTAATTTGCAGCCAGGGCTAGAACTACTGTTAAGAATATAATCAACCTTGGCCTTTCAATAATGTTTTTCTTCCGTTTCAATTTTAGGCCTGAGTTACTGGAACAACTATGGAAAGCCAGAGCTGAAAAAAAGAAACTACGTAAAACATTACGGGAATTTGAAGAAACATTTTATCAACAAAATGGAAGGTTTGTTGAGCAGCACAAAATTAAGTCATCTTTCTCCTTTAACTTCTAAGTGCCCATATGTTAAAATAGTGGAATATATGAGATTAGAAAGAAATTGTGCATATAGGATGTTAGCATTGGAAATACAATTAAAAATATTCCCCTATTTTCTGAAGCCCTGCTATTAATGGCAGGGAAAAGACAACATCTAATAAACTGTTTTAAGGTTGTTCTAGGGAGCTTGGTTGTGTTGCAGTGATTTTATATTCTTTAATTCCATATCCTTACTCTTTTGGAAGTGGTTGCGAAGTAAGATATTTCTCATTTTAGAAAGGATCCCATAACAAGAGTGATATCCTCAACTAGTTTGGACTTTAAATTTTTATACTGAGACCTTTGTGCTTAGGCTGCATGTTGAGTCATTCCAGGTTGCTGATTTCCAAGGTGTGTAACAGTGTGGCAGCCATGTGGCTCCTATAATACAATATGGCATGGTGTGCTTATCTATCTGGGTAATGCACAGTTGACCCTGAGGAGTCTTTTAAAACTAAGAAAAATATATTCTAATTCAGATGGTGGCCAGAAATGAGAGTTAAATTATCTCAGACCACGAAAATGTTTTTCTAAGTAACTGGGTAGTCTTACCAAGCTGATAGCTAATATTACAAATTCTAAAATGCATTTACTCTAAATTAATTCTCTCTGCTTAGTGAGTCTCCTATATAGCCTGGCATATATGGTTAAGAAAATCTGAAGTTCAGGAATGCATTTTCCCAAGTGCCTTCTATTTCTTTGTATTACTGGAAGAAAATTTTGCTTATGATTATACTTAGGATGGTTTGATGCTTTTTAGCTAGTGATTACACTGAATTGCATTGAGTCATTAATATAAAGTTAGGTTAGTAAACTACTCTTTTGTTGCAGGTAAGATGGCTTACTTTTAGATCTTAATTCTGGAGCCACAGTTAACTATTAATAGATGTATGAAATGACTCAATGTAGCCTTCCAGCACTTAATAGATACTTACAGACCTGGCAGAGTGTAGAAGTGGATGTCTTATTAAGATATTGTATTACCTCTAGTTATCTAGACTGATCATTGATAAGTATAGCATCATTTAATCAGTGGAGAAATCCATCAAAAATAAGAGCATTTTAGTAATGTTTCTTCGGGGGGGAGGGATGATTAGGGAGTAAGTCCAATAACCTTTTTGCTTATAGAGCAACTTTTTATTTGAACTTGTATATAGTAACATTATGTCTCATGTTAGAAGAAATTCTGGGTCTTTATTATTTTCCAAATGATATCTAGAACATTACAGATTTTATTTTCTTCCCCAGGAATGCCCAGAAGGAGGATCGTGTTCCAGTGCTTGAGGAGTACAGGGAGTATAAGAAAATTAAAGCAAAGCTTAGGCTTCTTGAAGTTCTTATAAGCAAACAAGATTCTTCAAAATCCATATAAAGTATGCTCCTTGAGAATTCATATTATAAAGTCAGTTGTATTCCTTGAAGCTATCGTCATGTGTACTTGGCTGGTACTTGAGTTCATTTTGTCAGGCACTCAGAGAATCTCATTTTGTACTTGGTTGTGATGCCACTAAACAATGATGGGAGGGTAAGCAGGCCCTCTCTAGGGAGTGTAAGTGATGTTGCATATTATCAACAGACTGTCCTCCCCACCTTTAGCAAGCATACAGTTTCCTTCATTGCTTTGTACTACAAATACATCCTTTTAGCAAAAGACTAGGATTTTATCCTTTCCACTTCAAGAACTTTGGAAATACGAGTTTTTTGTTATTACCAACGTTTTGTTTTTCATTACTGAAGAAAATTGAGAGGAAAATCTTCACACTGAATTCTTCGGTTGCCTTTTTCTTACAGAATGACTGAAAATTTGAAAGAAAAACGTATAAAAGTGCACATATGGAACTGTATGTTCTGTGTTTTCTTAGAAAACCAAAATCAAACTGAAATGTCAAGTCCTACTTTGGAACACCTTTCTGTTTAATTCCCAAAGTGACACCTTACAGGTAATATGTTAGCAAAATGTTGCAATTTGGTGGTCACACAGCTCCTGGATCAAGATAACAGTGGGTAGACCAAAAAGTGACCTTGCTTAGTATATTGAAAACACATACCACACATCATACACAGAACTGAATCATATCACATGCTGCCTATGGGACTTAAGTTACTGTTTGTTTCCTAAAGTTACTGTTTATCAGCTGGTGATGATGTGATTTGTTTGGAGCAGATCCTGCGCAGTTCTCCACCAGCCCTTCCAGATAATGTGAGAAAATAGCCATGTCAGTATGTCGGAATTCTGATGATGCTCAGATTTGTGTGTTCAGTCAGATGGGCGTAAATTGCAAGTAAATCTGTTCTCAACAAGGGCTATACCACTGCATTTTTATGTGTACTTTTAGGAGGTTGCATCTTTTCCCCCTCTTTTAATTAGCAGAATCCATACAAAAAAACACCCTCTGAAGGGACCACCTTTTTGCTCAATCATATGTCGTTTAAAGCAGCTGTTTACAGGGTGTGTAGTGGTATACCCCTTGTCATATACCCTTAGCATCTCTTTTTTCCTTTGGGTTTGCATGGCTTTTCTTCAGGTACTCTCCTGGTATCATTCCTCTAATTATTTTTACAGAATGGTGACTTCATTTGTGCTAACAGTACAATAGCAGATTTGGGTCAGACTTAATCTAAGTGTTAACTTTTTTTTCCCTGGTGCTTTTTTGGATTGATGACTGTCTCACTTTGTGCCCATGTTTTGCATGCAGTGACTCACGCATGGTTTTTCTTAACTAGCTAATATTAACAATTTTTTCCATATAGAAATGGAATTTTGCAACATCTTTTAATAAGGTGAGGGAAGCATGAACCTCAGACTTCTGGCACTATTACATAGTAAGCACATGAAGTAGTGTGGTAATAAATAGTGATTCTAGTACTTCACATTTCACCTGTGTGTGCAATGCCTTTTTTGTGGGGAGGGAGAATCTAGTAGTGAATGTATAGTTGGGGAATAAAAAAGCACTAAATCCAGCCCTTTTTGTGTGGTTTCCTTTTGATACAACTAGGTTATTCATAATGTATGCCTAGAAAAGTGAAATCGAAAACACCGTAAGACGAATCACTTTGATTTGAATCCATCATGCAGTGTACATTTCAGTTAGTATCTTTTAGTCTCCAGACAGGAGTGTATCCAGACATCTAATAATTACGTGCACTGTATATTTTATATGAATGTTTTATTTTATATACCACATGAAAAAAATGTCCATATGTACTATTTAAATGTTTTAAATAATATATTCCTTCTTTATAATGCTAAATCTATATGAGGACCATATTTTTATAAGTCGGTGGCCTGATTGGTTTTATTTTAGAATTAACAGCTGCTTCATGATGTTATTCAGTGTTAATGTTTGACTGCAAGTAGAATAGATAGTAGTGGCATGGCAGCACTTATGTGACAGTATTGTGTGTCATAGTTGAGTCATAGGTGGTAAAATTAGGCAGTTTGTGATAGTTTTACTTTGGTACAAATAAAAACTGTATATCTATATACAAATAATATATAGATATAGATCATATGTGTCCGCCAGTATAATTGCATTGTTGTGTCTGGCACTTCTGTACAGACTTTTGTAATAAAAGAACTTGAATGTTCTAAGTCATTGTAAATGTATGTTTGTTTTTCCAGTAGGTGTTAAAAGGAGAAAATACAGACTTCCAAGTATTCCCTTACCTTGATGTTTTTAGGCTTTGTTTGAATTTTACCCCACCCAGGAACCATGTTAGGGCACAACAGAGTCCTTCAACTATCTGGCTGGCTACAGCTCTGGGGAGTGGTAAGGCAGGGAAAGGCCATGTTGTTGCTTCCCTTGTGGATATCAAGGGAGAAGCCGCAGGGAGAGTAGTTAGCATTTCTTGTTGCAGTGAATTATCCTATTAAGAAAACTTCATGTACAGTCTCTTAAGAGAATAGCTTGGCCTGAGGAAGGTGCGTAGTAATTTTAAAAATATTTTTATTCAAGTTTTAAAATCCAGGGACTTTTGAGCACCAATGTGGAAGTCGTGTGCCAACGTCAAGTGATGGTGCTTGGGCTAAGAGGACATGTGGCTATTCTATGGGGTCTTATGTAGCCTATAAAAGTTAGAAGAGTTTCCCTCCAATTTCCAAAATGCCAGCCATACAAAACTTTCCAACCATCCAAACAGGGCTCCTACACTTCCCAGACATAACTTCTTATGATGCTGGTACACCTAGCCTGCTCTTTATTTTATTCTTGGGAAATAACTTCAAACTGCCCAGGTGAATTTCAAGTTTGAAAATATTAGTAAAATTTCTGTAGATGGTTCGGGAGTTGGTTCCACACTTTGGTTTTTCCAGGAAACTTCAAATTCTGAAGAACGGAGGGAGACTATTTTACTTGGGTTTTATATAATGATCTAAACCTTTATTAATTTGTCCATGGCCAAAGGAAGTCAGAACATGGTATGTGATGCACTTGAAATTACTAACTCTTCTTACACTCTGTAACTGTAAGAAAACTGTCTTTCTCGACCTACTTATTGAACTATTAATTAGAGACCTGCCTCGTGAACCATAAGCATTATTTTGTACTTTCCTTCACATTCCTAGAATCTAATAAATCTCATAAAATCCTTTGTGTGGATAGCAGTGTATATGTATTTTGGAGGAATGTTGTACTATGCATGGATTGTATGGTGGGTCCCAGTTAGGGGCACTTAATTCCTGGAAATTATTTGATTATTGTAATTGATCTGAGGATAGTTTGGTGATAGGTGGTTTAGGGCTTTTAAAGTGTGCCTGAAATGTATACAAGTTTAGGAAATAATGCATGAGCAAGTCTTTGTTAGAAATGCTCAGTGATTACACAACAGATTCTCACCTCCACTTGTCTCAATGTCCTAGAGCCGAGAGCTTTCTCATTATTCGATTTAGTTTTGAATTGATGTAATGTAATTCTTTCTCCAGCTCCACAGCATATAAAAAGAGTCTAGAAGATAATTTAGAAGTAGAGAATGAGTCAGTAACACTCATGTATTAAGAGACAGCTTCCAGTGGGAAGATAGTATTGTAAGCTCTAAAACATGCCTTATTTGGCCAGTTATAGATCTAATAATTCTAAAGCTGTATGAAGAACAGTATCTGCTACACATATGAAATATAAATGGCAATTCCTATTTAGAGGTGTAGGGATAAAAGAAATTGGTCTCTCATCTTTTAGGCAAATGGAGTTAATATAATTTAATTTTAAAATTGGGTAGAAAATTTTTAAGAATGGCATCTCAACAGAATAAGGTTGTGGGTTCAGGAAAATAATGTGTGTAACTCATATCCTCAATCCCCCTATCATGATATCCCATAGTACCCTGCTTAGAACAAATGCTTACTCTCCAAATTCTTGTTGAGTGACAGGCTGGTAGTCATCTTGAATTTCTGTGGAATAATACTTATTCTCAAGCCTCTCTTTCCATTTTTTCATCTTCTCTGCCCTTTGAATCTCCTGTCAAGTTAGAGGACAAGTAAGTATAGGCTGCAGTCTGACCAGAAGAAGACACATTTATCAGGCAAACACAGTGTATGAGATATAGGCCTTCCTGTGCAGATCTGTATTTCATGTCTTTGACACACAAACATCACAGGGTTGAGGATCTTAAACTAGTCTCCTCTACTCTCTAGGCCTCAGATTTTGAGCCCCACTGGCTTTTTCTGCCAGAGTTTTAGGTCTGTGCATCAGCAAAGTCACTGCAGAGCACTCGGCTGATAGAAGAGCTATTTATACCAGTACCATACTGTTTTGGTTACTGTACCTTGTAATGTATTTTGAAGTCAGGGAGTGCAACGCCTTCAGCTTTGTTCTTTTTGCTCAGGATTGCTTTGGCTATTTCGGCTCTTTTTTGGTTCCATAAGAATTTTAGGATTGTTTTTTCTATTTCTGTGAAAAACGACATTGGTATTTTGATAGGGATTTCATTGAATCTGTAGATTGCTTCAGGCAGTATTCTCATTTTAATGATACTAAATTCTTCAGATCCATGAGCATGGGATATCTTGATTTGTTGACATCTTCAGGTTTTTTTCAGTGTTTTATGGTTTTCATTTTCCTTGTAGAAATCGTTCACTTTCTTGATTAAATTTATTCCTGGGTATTTTGTGTTGTTTGTAGCTATTGTAAATGGGATTGCCTTTTTTATTTCTTTCTCAGCTAGTTCATTATTGATACATAGAAATGCTACTGATCTTTGAATGTTGATTTTTCTTATCCTGCAACTATACTGAATTTATCAAACCTAGGAATTTTTTGGTTGAGTCTTTAGGTTCTCTAGATAGAAGATCATATCATCAGCAAAGAGGGACAATTTGTCTTTCTCTTTTCCAATTTGGATGCCCTTTATTATATTTCTTTCTGTTGCCTGCTTATTCTACCTAGAACGCCCAATACTATGTTGAATAGGAGTGATGAAAATGACATCCTTGTCTTGTTCCAGATCTTAGAGGAAAGGCTTTCAGCTTTTCCCCATTCAGTATGATGTTAGCTGTGGACTTCAACACTTTTGAAGAACGCCAATTATTTTGTAGAACGTCCTTCAGGTTAGTTTGTGTAAAAATTTGTCATGATTAGATTCAGGTTTTATATCTTTGACAGGGATATCACGGAAGGGATGCTGACTCTCATGGTATTCTATCAGGTGGCATATGATTTCAGTTTGTTTCAATTCTGATGGTGGTTACTTTGATTATTTGAGTAAGGTGCTGTCAGACTTCTCCATTCTAAAATTACTGCTTGTATTTTTGTAATTAATGAGTATTTTGTGGAGAGGTATGTAAATGTCTCATTCCTCATCAGAATTTTATTCATTTGTATGTTAAGTCAGTATAGACTCATGGAATTCTACTTTATTCAATGGATTATAAATCATTATTCATTATAGTGCTAAAATGTTCCCAGATTTGGCCAGTTTGAGCCCCTCAAACTGACTTGTATTCTTTTAACAGATTTCCATCATTCTTTGAGCAATTTTACTTTCTGACTCAGCAAGATATTCTAGACTAATCTTGTATAGTTTTCCTCCAGCATACTTGGGAGATTAGTTCCAGGACTCCCTGCTCATACCAAAATCTGCACATACTCAAATTCTGTAGTTGGCCCTACAAAACTTGTGTGTTTGAAAAGTCAACCCTTATACATGGGTTTCATATCCCTCAAATACTATGTTTTCAATCTGAGTCAAATAAAATCTATGTATAAGTGGTGGACCCAGGCAGTTCACACCTGTGTTGTTCACAGGTCAACTGTACTTTCCAGCCCTGGAATTAGTCATATCTCCAAGGAGCTCCAGTTCCTTTCATAGGAGAATGGTATTTGAAAACCAAGATCTGGGTACTAGTGCCATTGCTACTAGGATATCATTTCTTCTAGCCCTCACAGTGGAGAGAGCTAGAAAATACGCATAGTTATATATGTACACACACACATCTACAATTCTAATTCAGCATCACAAAGTTCATTTTAACCTTTATCCTTTTCATTTTTGTGGCTCTTTTATCTGACACTGAGAAACCTCACTCCCTCCAATATTTGTTTGCTTGCTTATTCCAGTTTCTCAACCCTCTGTCATCTTTCTGAGCATTTGTGGTAGCAACAGGATGTGGGTGACAGAAGTAGAGCAGTGTTCTATTTTTCTTTTTTTCCAGTTGAGTGGTGGTGGTATGTATTTCTTAAACTCCATATATATGTTCCTTAAGTTCCAAATTTGTTGAGTATATATGTTACAAATTTTAAATATAAAAAATGAAATCATTAAAATAATTCATCACCCTAATGGTTACAAGAGAAAAATTACATAATCATCTCAATAGAGTGTACTCACTATAAATACCCAGTGTTAAAATTCCACAGTGAGTTTACACCTTCAGGACCCGGGTATCTGGCTGAGAGTACCAATAGGAGAGGAAGCATCTGGAATCCAAATGGTTTGTCTTAGATGAGAAAGGCTCTAGATTCTGGGAGATCTGTTTGGAGGTGATAACTACTGCTCAGAAAAAAGTCATTTGAATTCTTAATTACAACATTTTGTAAGCATATTTCTAGTACAGCTACCACTTTTGTTTATGAAAAAATTAAAATCTTACATTTTCATCAAAGCCTTCTCTTCTAGTTTGTTCAGCCAAATCCCTCCTTTTGCTTCTGAGAATATAAAATAAAAATCAGAGGCATATGACAGTAAAAAGGAAGATGCCACCGTAAAATATCAGATATGTAGTAAGGATCTGAATTGTATTTCTGTTCTTTCTGATAATACATGCTAGTTATTTGGAAAATGTATTCATTAATATGTTCTCAAGAGTGTCACATGTCATTAACTGTTTAAAAGAAAAGTTTTTATGCCCCACTGCCAGAGGCCTGAGTTTGGGAAGCATTCTGACACCAAAATCATTCAATAAATGTGAGTATTATATAAGTTTTGTCCGTAAGTATTGTGTGTAAAATATTTTTATTTTGGTAGCTAAGCAGATACACTTAATATGAAGTAAAATTATTTCCATCCTTTCTTAGACTTTATTCTCTTCCCCAGTTTTCTCTTAAAGCTTTTTCTGAGTGGCTTGGCATGCATTATATTAATTTTAAATTAGCTTAGAGTTTCACTTGATCTTAGCCAAAAGGCCGCGAAGCGATAAGCTTAGACTTTCATGCTCAGAAATGAGGAGGCACTGCTGGGTGTGCTGACAACATACTGAGAATCAACCACAAAGGATGGGGCTTGTCTTGCAATCAAAACCTTATTCGTTGCAAGTTTCTTACATAATGTAGAATTTTAAAATGGTAAATTATAAATTTGAGAAAGGTCATCTTACGTTTTCTTGTCTTCATCTTTTTGAGCTTTCTTCAATTTGAGTTTCTCAAGAGCGTTTGTGTAACTCTGGGCATAATTAAAAGTAGTGTGAGAATTCACCAAAAATATATCCTGTATTGTTAATGTTTAATCAAAAGTAAAGAAATATGGAATGCTTGTCTCTAGGGACTGCTACCCTAAAGAAATGTGGGGGCAAAATGCTATGATTGTCCTTTCACCTTGTCACTACTGATGGTTTCGGCCTGCTGTTGAAAAGGGGGTTCTTCTCTTGGGAAGGGTGACACTTGAACTTGAAAAAAAATCTTGTAAAAGTATTAAAATGTATTGCATTAAGGAAATTAACACATTTAATGCAGATAACCAGCACCATTCTCAAGATAAAAGATGGGGGTAAAAATCACAATATTAAGCTTATTGTGGACATCATCACAGTTTTCTTTTTCAGATAAGGTCTTGGACATAGTTCTTAAACTGTATTAACCCCACAGCAACTGGGCCCTTTTCTCCACGAAATGCTGTGCTTAGAGCCATGAAGTATGCAGAGATAGCTAAGCTGGCAGGGAGGTGTGACCAGTAGTCACAACTCTGCTACAACTCAGAGTGAGGTAGGTGTCAAAGGGACAGGGAGATTCCACTCTTTCAAGGAGAATAGAATATTAGCAAGATAGATAAGAGCTGTGGGAATATTTCAGGGGTCAGACAATGATCTGAGCAAAGCTGAGAGGAGAGCGAGCGAGCAAACATGGTATATAGCATAGTGCTCAAAACAGATTGGCTGGGATATAATGGTGCTGTAAATAGAGACAGAAAGGTATAAACACTGTAGTAAAATGATAGTTAATAAAGATAGGTTGGGACTGCGAGACTTGAGGAGGACTTGGAATATTTGAGTAAGGAATTTGGGCATGTTTTGATAGGCCCAGGGAAACTGATATGCTCAGATCTGGACTGGCACGGGGAAGAGGCTAGAACAGTTAAGAAGATGTTATCTACAGAAGGCTGGGTGAAAAGTACTAAAAGCCCTAATCTAGTGGTGGCAGTTAGAATTCAAAATGTCCTTGAATTTCACAAGTGTAAGCAAGAACTTCACTATAAACGACATGTAAACTTTGACAAAAGACTGTATGAGGGACAAGGAAATAAAGTCTTTTCAAGATTTCTGAACCAGAAGTGACTGAGATAATAGTGTGGTCATTAAAAGAAACAAGAAAAATGAGGAAGACCATGCACATGGAGTTCTGAGTTTATGTTACGGAAATTTGCCAGCATCTAAATTGCAAACTTTTTGGAGGGGTGAGATAATTTTATTATAATACCCAACAGTGCTTTGCATTTCAGAAATAACAATTATTTTATATATAGAACTCTGAAATAAATTTGGCTACATTTTCAAAGCCAGAAAGCATATTTCTCTGCCCTAGTAGTAAAATAATGCAAATAACATTGTAGTAATACTGGATCAAAACACAAAAACAAAACCCAAGGTGTGAAGGTTTGGGGGCAGTGGTGGAGTGTTATTCAAACTACAAGAGTATAAACTGAGTAATATGTGTCCTAGAATTCTAATTAGGAATAGAATTTGACTTACCTTTTTAATCATTTCACCAAGTTCAAAGTCTGGCCTTCTGCCTATTGAATAATCAGCTTTCACTTCAGAGTAGGTATCATTAATTATTGCCAAGAACATGTTCTGGGGGCAAATATTCAAATAATTATTTCAATAAAAATTTAGTAAGTAACGCATATGCTGTCTAATGACAGTGATATGTTTAATTTTTGTCTTAACCAATACTTCTAATAAAATCAGGATGCAAACAATTTGTCACTTGCTAGTCTCAAAAATAGAGAAATGACTATGCAGGCTACAATAGAGTAGAATGGAAAGTGTAGTGTGTGGATGTGGGCAATTAACCAATATTACATATCAGAAAATTTAGAGTGAGGTGATTATATGTTCATAAAGGTGTTTTTAATTCTATGAAGCTGCTTAAATTCACAGACTTATTAAGATTTCTACAACTGCTAATGTCCAGATAACACAAATGTGGAGAGCATATTCTTACCCCAGCCCACCTCTGCACTTTTCATGGTGGCCCAGCTCTGTCACCCTAAGACTCTTGGCCATCAGTAGGAGATAGCTTCTGTGTTATCAGGGTTTTCATGGAGGATAATAACAATGCATATGAGAGACCCAACCTATTAATGGTTGTGACTCCTAGGAATCTCAAAGGGTCGTGAGCTTTCATCCTTAAGAGCCAAAAGCCATTGCAATAGGGGCAGAATATTAATAGCCGAATTCATACCTCATGGTATGGCTTGTCTCAGCCTGGAGAGATGTGGGACATTCAGGTTATTTGTGTAAGGGATTTAGCACATTCTTGTCTAAAGTAAACACCCAAATGTTAAGTATTGTGATCATACTCTCCATTGGACAACTTAAAAACATTAGACACTAGAGAATCTTGATTACTAAGAATCCACACCATTCTTAATATATGTAAAGTGCTCCAACAGCTAAGCGGTACTACAATTTCTCCTAAATGAGTAATTTCATTTTTTATTCTGAACCATCCCTTCCGCCCCCCCAAAAGAACACATGGTCATTCTTACCAGCAGGACAAAGAACACAAAAAAGATGAAAGTGATGAAGTAAATAGGTCCCAAGATCCAATTGGCTTGCTGAATACCAGCAAAATTAAAATCTCCAAGAACAATTCGAAATTGTGCAAATCTTTGATGGGAAGAAAGAAAGACATTAGAAAATATCTGTTCATGTACACACATGACAACTGATGGGGGTTACTAATGTCTCTAGGAAAGTAGCTGCATATGACTTATGTTTTCTGGCTTTAAATTGTGTTAGTACAGAGTTCCCTAAAACTGGACATAGAAAATTCCCCTAAAGGCAAGACTTGAGATATTTTAATAGCTGAACAGGTAAATGTAGGGAACAGCAGGCTTCAGTTTATTTAACCAATGTGAACTAAATGTTCACCTACAAGATATGAACCTTGGGATAACTGTTTACCAATTGGTTTTGGCAATGGCCTCCTTGGCCATTCCTGTATCCTCTAAAACTTCAAATGCTTTGACTTGGTCCAACAAGTGATTTTTCAACTTGTACCTAGACTCAAGAGCCCTAAACTTGCTAATGACAATGATGTGTTTAATTTTTGTTTTAATCAATACTTCTGGATGCCAAAAATGTGTCACTTGCTAGTCTGAAACAAGTGTGATAATGATCCTCCACATTATCCTAAGGTTAAATTTATCCTCTTCAATAACTACAAATGCTTGGTTTGATGTGAACTGCCATTTTAAGTAGTGCATACCTTCATTTTTCTAATTTTAAAGATGGAAGATGAAGAAATTAAGACTTTGAGTAGCATACTGGTAGCAGAAGTGGAATTAGGATTTCCTAACCTGAAATCTTATTTTCTCATCATTTGCAGTGGCATCACCGGACACATCAGGGATATCAGTTATAAATTATGTGTGTGTGTTATTTATTTTATGGGCAAACCTGGGAAGAAATTTTTAATAGTATGCTGATACTCTGCATGATTAGTCAGAAGGGAGAACACTTCTTGTCCCTTATTGTTTTTGTGAGTCACATAAAGGGAACAGAAGACTATCTTTAACAAAGGAAGAAAAAGCATTCAAAGAAATAGTCACATGAGTTGTCTGGCATTCCATCCCCAGCACTTAGCTGAGACCTGATCGAATCACACTTAAAATATATCCTGCTTTTAATACTAGTTCATAAGGCTCTTCCACACAGGAGAGAAAATGCTGAATTGGAAGGAAACCAAAAGTCTCACCACAAATGAAATACCTTTTCCTTTCTGGAATAGGAGAACAAGAGGTTCTGCTTTAGTGTTTCTGACATGATGTTTTATCCTCAAGTTGTAAAGGAAAAGATAAGTTATAGGCACCATTTCTCATTCTTTTCTCCTCTCCAGAAATTAGTAAATAAAGCTTCCATTTAACCCTTTTCTACCAGGAAAGTGTTTAGATACCTTTGCTCTGTAAATGTGAATAACAAAAACCTAAGCAATTTACTGAATGGTTAAAGTCACATGGAAACTGGAGACTCCAAATACAGTATCTCTTTTCTCTTCTTAATCGGAGCTTAGTTTATCCTTTGTTCTTTTTTGCCAGCTGAAAGGAACATGACATCTCAGCATATACAGGGTTATATTGAATGAAATGCTGTTTTGTAACTTATTTTTTTTTTTTTAATTTTTTTTTTTTTTTTTTTTAGAGACAGCGTCTCACTCTCTTGCCCAGGCTGCAGTGTAGTGGTGTGATTGATCATAGCTCACTGTAGCCTCGAACTCCTGGGCTCAAGTGATCTTCCTGTCTCAGTCTCCCAAGTGGCTAGGACTACAGGTGTACCCCGACTAATTTTTTTTTTTTTTTTTGAGACAGAGTCTCACTCTGTTGCCTGAACTAGAGGCTAGAGTGCTGTGGCGTCAGCCTAGCTCACAGCAACCCCAAACTCCTGAGCACAAGCAATCCTCCTGCCTAAGCCTCCCAAGTAGCTGAGACTACAGGCACAACTGGCTAATTTTTTTCTATTTTTAGTAGAGATAGGATCTCACTCTGGTTCAGGCTGGTCTCGAACTCTTGACCTCAAGCAATCCTCCTGCCTCAGCCTCCTAGAGTGCTAGGATTACAGGCATGAGCCACCATGCCCGGCCCACTGACTAATTTTTTAATTTTTTAAAAAAATTTTTGCAGAGCTGTGTCTTGCTATATTTGTTGCCCAGGCTGGCCTCCGGCTATCCTCCTGCCTCCGTCTCCCAAAGTGCCGGGATTGCAGGCGTAGGCTACTACACCTAGCCTGTTTTGTAACTTCTTGATACTTCTGCCTTCTAGAGTTCTTTCTTACTGAATTAAAATAACTTACAGATTGTTCCATAATAACGTGCCATTTATCATGAACATGATTTTCCACTCTCGGAGGCAAGGATTGGGTGATAACTATTCCTAAGCATTCTCCAAATATTTCCTCTCTCTCTGTCTTCTTCTGTAACTCAGGTTAAACATACAGTAAGCCTTCTCATTCGATCCTTTGTCTCATACCCTCTCCCAACATTTTGTCTCTCTATGCCACATTTTCGATAATTTCTTTTCACCCGTTTTCCACTTTGCTCACTTCACTTGTGTCTTATTTTCTGTAAAACCTATCAACTGGGCTTTTAATTTAGACCAGCTTCTTCATTTAACAGATAAGGTCTAGAAATTACAAATTAAGGTCTAGAAAAGTTAAGTAGCTAGTGGCAGAATGGGAAATTGGAATTATATATTCTTGGTTCCTAGTTTACTCTTCTTTCCACTGCTGATTTAGTAAAGGGTTATTTCAGAAAAATGTTATAATATTTTATACATTATATTTCAATTATTTACATGTGGATGGAAAAAAGAGGGCAACTTAAGACATTTCTTTAGACAGTTTCCCAAAAATCTCACAAAAGGATCACAAGTAAGTTTGTGGAACTCTTAATTAAAGGTTAACAAAATTATTGCAAGATTTCTCAGAGCCATATGTTAATATGCACTGCAAATTTCCAAAACCGTGTTACAAAATCTCCCAAACTTACTTAAATACAAAGCCATTTTCCCTTGGACAATCTTGGTCTAGAATTCCACAGAATATATTTAGAGAATTGTTATTTTAGAATATCATAATTTTCTCATATGGATAGAAGTTGCTTTTCCTTTTCAAAAAGAGGAAATTTATGAAAATATTTTACTTTCAAGAAAAGAGCCTGAATACTTTTTTAGGGATTCTACCTACCCACTTCTGTAAGTGAGTTGCCTATTACTGATTGTTTTATGCCTATAAAGCTATTTCCAAAATGCATCTTTGGCAGATCAGAAGAGGACTATCAAGTCAATATCAATAAGATTCTTAAGACAGTACCCTCTAAACAAGACACTTAAGATTTCTTTTGCCCAGAGAATAAACAGTTCTGAGACATGGAGGCCAATTTCTATTATCTTAGGTAAAATTATTACATTTATACTAAGAGCTTACATGGAATTTTGAAAAGTGGAAAAGTCGTCAACCTGTGATCCAAAAACAAGAAATCCTAACTGGGCATAAGCAAAGAATATTATAAAAAACATGATGGCAAATCCTACTATGTCTTTGATACAGCGGGACAAAGTTGATGACAGCTGAGACATTGTTTTATTAAAGCTTATGAATTTGAATATCTGAAAAAGAATAAAGTTAATTGAAATAGAATATCAAAGATTACTTAGAATAAGTTAAATTAATTTCAGAAGAATTCTGCTTCAAATTAAAGGAGGTACTTAATGATAAGAGTGTTTCAGTATTTGCCAGCAATCATTTACAAGGCCAAACTACTTTTAAAATTACTTAATAGTTAAGAAAATTTTTTTACACAACTTTGTAGTTTAAGTTCATTATAACATTATGCTATTATCCTGTTGTATTATGTAATATAATAAAATGTAAATACCTTTATCCATGCAAAGAAAATAGTAATAGCAATTATATTGTTGTAATAAATATGCCAGTATGCAAGAAAATAGAAGTCTGAATATTTTTCAGTACTTTTCAACAGATGTCCAAGTAAGAGAAAAATTTGCATATTACAGTATGTGTTGAAGGAAACAGACACAAAACACAACTAAATGGGAAAATAAGAAGGGTTAAATTAGAGACTGTCTCTACATCTAAATGTCTTGCAGCCTATGAAGAGACACATGAAAAAATTCATCAAAGATTTAACAAAAAGGGAGGGAAAAATAGGACATATTCTTCTACATAAATGGAAATAACCCTCAATTTAGAGAAGTTTAAGGTAGCATAGTTATCATAAAAATAGAAAAATATTGGTTGCTTAGCCATCCTAATCTATCTACCTGTTTGTTTCATTGAGTCATAAAGCACAAATGTATAAAATGACTATGTAATTCTGACTAGGGTATAAGGGTTTCTGTTCTACATCATACCTAAAAGTTTAAAATTTTCTACCATGTTATGTTAGATGAAAAAAAAATTACAGTTACATAAAACAAACCCTTTTAGAACCCTTTAACAACTCTCTCTCTCTCTCTTTTTAAAATAGTATCTCATTCTGTAGCCTAGACTGGAGTGCAGTGGCATGATCATAGCTCACTGTAACCTTGAACTTCAAGCAATCCTCCTGCTTTGGCCTCCCAAAGTGGGATTACAGGCATAAGCCACCATACCTGGCCTAAAAACCCTTTTTAAAAAGGATTTCAGGCAGGGTGCGGTGGCTCACGCCTGTAATCCTAGCACTCTGGGAGGCTGAGGTGGGCGGATTGTTTGAGCTCAGGAGTTCAAAACCAGCCTGAGCAAGAACGAGACCCCGTCTCTACTAAAAATAGAAAGAAATTAATCGGACAACTAAAAATATATAGAAAAAATTAGCCGGGCATGGTGGCGCATGCCTGTAGTCCCAGCTACAGGAGGGAGGCTGAGGCAGAAGGATCGCTTGAGCCCAGGAGTTTGAGGTTGCTGTGAGCTAAGATGACGCCACGGCACTCTTGCCCAGGCAACACAGTTATACTCTGTCACAAAAAAAAAAAAAAAAAAAAAAAGGATTTCAGAGCAGATTATCTTAGCTCTCCGAG
>CAUYSK010053835.1:0-29868 GCA_963575035.1 Avahi laniger | reverse complement strand
TTAATTTCTTTCTATTTTTGGTAGAGATGGGGTCTCGCTCTTGCTCAGGCTGGTCTCGAACTCCTGAGCTCAGAACAATCCGCCCACCTCGGCCTCCCAGAGTGCTAGGATTACAGGCGTGAGCCACCGCGCCCGGCCCAGGATATTTTCTTTGTAGTAAAAAAATTAATTCTTTGTTGAAGAGAAAGTGGATATTAATTATTTTGCACATCAAATTAAGACACTTTTTAAAGCACTTCTTGCCAATAAATATCTTGGAAATATTAAAAGATATATAAGGGGCTGTCAAGTTTGATCTTAAATGTTTAAATTTGTGCTATTTCAGGATGACCTTGAAGACCTTATGGTTAATTGGGATGAGAGCAAAAGCATTGGTGACATTTTTCTTAAATATGTAAGTATTTTATTTGTTTTTTAAGTTTCTAGATTAAAGTATTATCTCAGCAAGGACTGCCAAGAAGTAAAATTTACCTGTTTAAATGTGAGAGGTGTTAAAACTTTGACATGGTTGTGTTTATAAAATATATTGGAAATATTATTATCTTCTGAAACATACTTTCTGTATACAATTTAATACTTTTTTGATAGCTCAAGATCATTAGAAGAGTGATAATTATTGCACTATGCTATGATTGTTTTACTATATATAAAGTTATTTCCCCTTCATAAATGGCTACAGATTAATGATTTTTTGAAATTTTCTATGCTTAAGTTTTTATTTTTCTCTTTTCTTAGTTGATATCAATTTTTCCTGTCATTATGTCTATTTCTGTTTAAAGGCTTCTAATGAACTGCTTCCTTACTAGTATGAGAACCACACAACTTAAGTTTTATAAGATAAATTCATTTCGATGAGTTAGCATGAATAGGATTTATAAGTTTCTTTGAATCTGTTTTGTATGTTTCAGTGCCTTGAGTACTGGCACATAAATTTTTGGTTTGAGTCCTCTTGCCAACCCTCTTCCTTATTGAATAGTCTCTTAAGTGTTTTTTTCTGGTTGGTTGAGAATTCCAAATGTGTAAATTATTGCCACATCTTTTTTATACCCATTAGTCTTCTCAACTTGCCAAGATATTTTTTCTTTTCTTGCTTGCGTTTTTGGATAATAAAATTGATCTTTTTTTTTTTTTTTTTTTGAGACAGAGTCTCACTATGTTACCCAGACTAGAGTGCCGTGGCATCATCCTAGCTCACAGCAACCTTAAACTCCTAGGCTCAAGCGATTCTTCTGCCTCAACCTCCCAAGTAGCTGGGACTACAGGCATGCACCACCATGCCCGGCTAATTTTTTCTATATATTTTTAGTTGTCCGATTAATTTCTTTCTATTTTTGGTAGAAACGGGGTCTCACTCTTTCTCAGGCTGGTCTTGAACTTCTGAGCTCAAACAATCTGCCTGCCTCGGCCTCCCAGAGTGCTAAGATTACAGGCGTGAGCCACCACGCCCGGCCAAAATTGATCTTTTAATGGTGGTTTGGATTCTTCAATAAACAATATTATGCTTTTGGAATCTGTGGATCAGATCTAATTGAATTGCCATTTTATGATCTTACAGAAATTTTCTTTGTCATGTTTGTGTCAATACAATAGGCTTTATACTTTTATTTCTGGGTCTTTATCTTCAGTTTTATTTTTTTAATTTTAATAGAAGCAGGGGTGGGGCTTGTGAGGAGGGGTGCTCGGTTGCCTTGTTTTTTTTGTTGTTGTTGTTCTTGAGACAAGAGTCTCACTCCATTGCCCTGGGTAGAATGCGGTGGTGTCATTGGAGCTCACTGCAACCTCCAGCTCCTGGGCTCTAAGCTATCCTTATGCTTCACTCTCCTGGTAGCTGGGACTACAGGCTCACACTGCAATGCCCGGCTGGGTTTTTTTCCCTTTCCTTTTGGTGGAGATGGGGACTCACTCTTGCTGAGGCTAGTTTCCAACTCCTGAGCTCAAGCAATCCTTTGGCATTGGCCTCCCGGAGTGCTAGGATTACAGGCTTGAGCCACCACACCTGGCCTACTTTTAAGTTTTTATGCTGTGTCTACCAACTGATGCATTTTGTTTAGCAATTAAGTCTTTACTAAGAAGTTTCTAAGATAAATTTTGGTGTATAATTTGAGAAAAAACTTATTTTTAAAAACTTTATCTTAAATTTTTTTGTGCCCATATGTCAGATTGTTTCATTGTCTTTAACGGTGACTTGTGTGACCAATTAATGGGTTTTTTTCCCTCTTTCTTTTTTCTAGTCAAAAGATTTGGTAAAAACCTACCCTCCCTTTGTAAACTTTTTTGAAATGAGCAAGGAAACAATTATTAAATGTGAAAAACAGAAACCAAGATTTCATGCTTTTCTGAAGGTAATGTACATTTCTTTCAAACAAAAATCTGAGAATCATTTCTGAAAGAATTTATTAAAATTATGAAAAAATTAAGTAGATTATAACTTTGGTAAAAATGGATCCATGTAAGAACAGCTTAATGTTAATCTGTTAATTTTAGTTGTACCTGTGAGTGACAATGATGTTTAGTTTCAGAATATTTGATATATTAGGTAACAGGAACCAAGAGGCAGCTGAATGAATCAGAATGTTGTATGTAGTTATTTAAAAAAAAGAAAAGAAAAGTTATACATATTTTAGCTCTCAAAAACACGTACAGATTTTCCAGTGAAATTTTGTTTCACCTTTAGGGATTTTTTTTTTCCCTTATAGGTGCCTTAGATTGTTTATCCAATGATATCAGCATAATTAATATTTAAAAAATTTTTTTCTTGTAAATCATGTAGACTAAAGAGAAACTTAAGATGAACTTTATGGGATCTGTAGAACTCACTTTCTGTGAAGATGTTAACCCTTGGCTGACCAAGAGGTCATTTTTGGCCCTGGAAGATTTATTCAATCCCAAGTAATTTGCCAGAGAGTAACCAACATCCCACCTCTTCTCTATTAGTTCTTATCAGAGACACTAATGTAATAAGTGTAGGGTGTTTAATCTTTGCAGAAAACCTTTTTTTAAGTTGTTGAATAAATTAATTCTTTCAGATAAACCAAGCTAAACCAGAATGTGGACGACAAAGCCTTGTTGAACTTCTTATCCGACCAGTACAGAGGTTACCCAGTGTTGCATTACTTTTAAATGGTACTTATCTAATCTCTTTCCAGACTACTTTTAGATAATTTCTTGTAATTGTTTTTGTCTAAAAAAGTTGAAATTATTCTCATTTTCAGAGTTTTCTTACTACAAAAATTCGGTCTGGCCCGAAATGCTTTATTTGCTCTGATACCAATTATATTGACTAGGATTATAAGTACTTTTGTCTTTCCATTTAAAAGTCTTATATTTCATGATGTGTCAGTAATTCAAAATCAAGTTATATCCAAGTATTCACAAAAATCACTCACAAAATCACAAGGAGAGAACTGATTCATAGATACCAAGTTTTTTTAGTCCTTTTCTGAATTTTACTAAAATTCTGTATACTTGGTCGTCGTCTTATTTTTTTTTGCCTTAGATCGTTCAGAATACTCTTGAAACATATCTATTTATTCGAGAGCTTAAACTACAGATATCAATAGAAGGGAATTTAGAGAGTTGTTATGAATAAATTTTGCCTGTGGTTAAAGAAAAGCATATGTATATTCCTTTACATTTAGCCTATTAAAGTAGTGACTGTTCTTAGGGCAGTGTCAGTTTCTATTTTTATTTTTTTAGTTAAGTATGAAAACTCAATTATACGAAAGAATAAGTGTGTAATAAAGCATTTTGATACCTAAACTTTAACTATAGTACTATCTATAGCAGAGAAGCAGGCTAATTTTATGACTCTTTAATCTAGTTTTTTCTGTAAAATACTTTGGTTAGTGCATGAACCAACTAAAAAAAATTGACATTTTTTGTTTTCTTTAGATTATCTAATGTAATTGAGAATTACTGGACTATAAAATGATTTTCCCACTCTTTAAAGTGATCCTATTTTACATATTATAAGGAGAATATATGAATAAACTTTCAAGTTTCCAAAACATTGTATTTTTTTTTTTGCTGATTTGCTTATCTTCATTATTGTTTCATTAAGAACTTACAGAAATCCATCAAATATTGTAATGACTAAAATGAACTTGGTTTCTAAGTTTTATTCCTGTTATTCCACATAAGCAATGAGGTGGACATGGTACTAGATTGAGGCTCAGTTTGGTAAGGATGTGCTGAGGGTGGCAGAGGGAACGTAATAAACAACCTGGATAAGAAGAGTTCATCTGTTAAGTATGAATCTCTAAAATAACAAAATCTATGCTTAAGAACACCAAATGCTCTCTGTCATGTAGCTATGGGCCCAAATATGAAATATAAAATGTGTAAGCATTTCTTAGCTAATTGAAGATCATGTGTTTTCATTCAGCACCATGGAGAGGGTTTGAGGAATCTAGGACAGCAGTGTAAGAAAATCTGTACATATTCTGAAAATTTAGTCAATAAAAAATGTGGAAACCTTAACACATATGTAATAAGGGATCTTTTTAGGGAACATTGTCTAAAACTGTTTAGTTTTTGTTAAGTAAAGATTAAATATTATCTTTAAAAATTAATCAGCCTATATCAAGATGGATGGCATTTTTAAATAGTAGATGGGAAAGCACTGAATTCTTTTTAATCATGGAAAAACCATTTTATTATTACAGATCTTAAGAAACACACAGCTGATGAAAATCCTGACAAAAGCACTTTAGAAAAAGCTATTGGATCACTAAAGGAAGTAATGACGTAAGTACATTATTTCAATTTTTGATTGTTCCTTAAATTTAGAATGGAATTGATAGAACAATTAGAGTCATAATGAAGAAAAAAATATCAACAGCAAATTTCTGTAAAGTAATATCTAAAGTATTTTTCTAATAGTATAGTTACACAATAAAATGATGACAAGTATTATAAGAATACATTGATTAATCAAAATATTTACTTCTGAAAGTATTGTGTTAAAGTATTATACATGGTGAATAATAATGACTTAGAATCTTGAAAATGTTACAGATCCATAAATAGACACTTTCTTCATGTACCTCCAGTCATAGCTTGTTTTTATCTTCATATTTATATGAACTACCCACACGTAACTTGGGAATTTGACCATGTTAAATGAAAATGTGTATAATGTTTTTTCACTTTTACTTTTCGTTTTTTACCTAAAATTTTATGCAATTAGCAGTATTGGTTGAGATGTATTAAAAGTAAAAATTCAATGAAATTGATTTGGAGAGCTTGATCATTAAGCTTAGGCTGCTTACTCTAGGTCTATTTGGAGATAGGTCTGATCTGATCAGAAATCATCTTCTATTATGATCAGAGTAGAAACTGTTGCCATAACTGTTTTGCCTCATGGGAAGCCCTTCAACTCTTTGGGTTTTATATACTAGTGCATTTAATAAATGTAATTAAATGGTTTCTGAGATTCCATGAGGTGCTTCTATATGAAAGAGTTTTTTAAAATACTTGCATAGGAGATCTTTGAGAAAAACTTTACTAGCTCTAGAGAGAGTGTCCATCAGAGACCTCTCTTATTTGAGAGAATAATGCTCAATAATAATAATACCACCTTCTGTTGCTGCTGAAAGGGTTATTTATACAGTTGTCCCTTAAAAGCCATTATAGGCTTATTAACTGGCCTAATTTCAATATTGTGTCCCAGGGAACAGGGAGGCACAAAGAGAGGGAGAGATATGGAGGAATGGCCATTTAGTGGAGCACTTAGAACACACATATTCATTGATTAAGTTCCATGTCTTATATGGGCACTGTTCCTTACATCCCACAACAATGTAATAGTAATGTCAAAGATCACTGATCATAGATCATTATGATAGATTATAATAATGAAAAAGTTTGAAATATTACAAGAATTAACAAAATGTGACAGACACGATGTGAGCACATTTTTGAAAAAATGGCACCCATAGACCTTTATTCAAGATTGATAGAAATCTTCAATTTGTAAAAAATGCAGTATCTAGGAAGCTCAATAAAGTGAAACACAATAAAATGAGGTATACTTTTATGCACGTTCTAGGATTTTATTTAAATGGAATCAGACGGTATAGTCTCTTTTGTCTGGCTTTTTTTACTCAGCATAATTATTTTGAGATTATTTCTTATTGTTGCTTGTTTCAATAGTTCATTTACTTCTGTTGTTTTCCATTGTGTGGCTATATCACCGTTTATTCATTTTCATATTGATGGACATTTTGATTGTTTCCAGTTTCTGGCTATTATCACAAATAAAGCTGCTATGAACATTTGTGAGCAAGTCTTTATTTGAACATATGCTTTTATTTCTCATGGATAAATTCCTAGGAGTAGGAATGGCGAGGTTAGATGGTAGGTGTATTATGTATAACTTTCTGTAAGAACTTGCCAAACTATTTCCAAGATTGTTGTAATATTTTGTATTCCCACCAATATGTGGAGTTCCAGAGTCTCCATGTCCGTACCAACACTTGGGGTGTGTGTATG
Organism: Avahi laniger; assembly: GCA_963575035.1. Classification (NCBI taxonomy): domain Eukaryota; kingdom Metazoa; phylum Chordata; class Mammalia; order Primates; family Indriidae; genus Avahi; species Avahi laniger. The sequence goes on along the minus strand of CAUYSK010053835.1, from coordinate 23,376 downwards.
TGTGTGCGTACATGTGTATTTATATATAAAACATCAGTCATTTTAATTTGTGACAGTTTTATAGATGTATAGACAATCTAATAGATGGATAATAGATGTCTCAAAACTACTCACTGTAGTTTTGATTTGCATTTTCCTAATGATAAATAATATTGAGCATCTTTTCATGTGATTTTTTGGTATCATGTTATCTTCTTTAGTGATATGCCTTTTCAAATCTTTTGTCTATTTGTTTTAAAATTTGGGTTGTTTTCTTATAATTTAATTTTGAGAGTTCTTAGTTAAAAGAATTTGTCAGACATGTGACTTACAAATACTTTCTCTTACTATGTGGCTTGTTTTTTCTTTCTGTTAACAATTTCTTATAAAAACAGGCAAGAAACTGTTTTGAAGTCTAATTTATTAATTTTTTAAAATGATTGGTACTTAATCACTTTATCTAAGAAATCTTAATCTAACCAAGTTCACAAGGACTTTTTCCTGTTTTCTTCAAGAAAGTTGACAGTTTTAGTCTTTAGGTAAAAATCGCTTAGGTCTATGATTTATTTTGATTTAATTTTTATATATAGGGTATGGATCAAAGTTACTTTTTTAAGTATGGAAATTTGTTCTAGCACTATTTGTTGGGAAAAAAATTCTTTCTCTCCTGAATTATTTTTGTGCCTTTGTTGAAAATCAGCTAACCATAAATGTAAGAGTTTATTTCTGGACTCTCAGTTCTATATCATTTATCTATGTCTATGCTTATGTCAGTACCACACAGCCTTAATTACTTTGCTTCAAGTTTGAAATTGGAAAGTGTCTTCCATCTTTGTTCTTCCCTGTCAAAATTATTTTTGTTATTTTGGGTCCCTTAAATTTGCCTATGGTTTTTAGAATCATCTTGTCAGTTTCTAAAAAGCAACAACAACAACAATAAATATTGGATAATTTGAGTAGGGATTTTAGTCAATCTGTAGATCCATTGGGAAATATTGTTATCTTAACAGTATTAAGTATTTTGATCTGGGAACGTTTATTTCCATTTATTAATATTTAGTTCTCTAATTTCAATTATATTTTGTAGTGTTAGAGCATAAGCTTTGTGGGGTTTTGTCTAACTGTTTCTTAAGTATTTCATTCTTTTTGCTGCTATGGTAAATGGAATTACTTTCTTAATTTCATTTTTGGGTTGATTATTCTGAGTGTATAGAAATACAATAGAATTTTATATATTGATCTTGTACCTTGCATCCTTCCTGAACTTGTTTTCTCTAATATGTATTTTAGTGAATTCCTTAAGATTTTCTATAAATAAGATTATGCCATCTGCAAATAGAGACAGTTTTACTTTTTCCTTTCCAGGCTAGGTGCCTTTTATTTTATTGTCTTACCTAATTGCCCTGGCTAGATGCTGCAGTATAATCTTAAACCGAAGTGATTCGACTGCACATTTTGTCTTATTCCTGATTTCAAAGGGAAAGCATTCAGTCTTTCCCCACCATGTTTGGGTTTTTGTAGATTACCTTTATCAGATTGAAGAAGTCCCCACTTATTTCTAGTTTGTTTTGCGTTTTTATTATGAAAGAATTATCATTTGGATCCAACTGTCTTATAAACTGGTGAGTTTATGTTTTACTATCTCGTGACTAAAATTCTAAAATAAATGCTGTAAGATCTTTGTGTGTGTGTGTGTATGTGTTTACACATATATGCATGTATTAGGCTATTATATATGTGGTGTCTACATAATAAAATCTGGCATAGCCAGAAATCTTGTTAAAAAACTTAATTCTATTCCATTGGTTTAAACAAATGAACATGCATATAAAATATAATAGTTAACCCCAATTAAAAAATTTTTAGTTTATATGACTTATGCAAATCTTTGATAAATCAATTGGTTTTAAAATTGTTACTAAAATAAAATTTAAAATGTCTTCAAAATTCTGAATGTACGTTTTTACTTAGTTTTATTGGGCAGTTTTAAATTAGTGTCTGCTAGATATTTTGAGGTCATGAAGCTATAAATGCAGACTAAAACAATGGTTATTGTGCAATTCCTTGATAAGTGAGAATAATATTATTGATTTAATAAAACAGCTGTATCTTCAGAGTTATTGACAACATACCTATGTATTTAACTTTAAGGTTCTTGCTTAGGAAAACACCTGATATTAACAGACTATAATATTGATTAATAAAAAATTAACTTAAAATAGTGACTAGCTCTAATATCTCAATTTTCATTAATAATCTAGGTATAATTGTTAAAAAATAAATTAGGTAATTGTCTTCCATCCAAGTACTAACCAGGCCCGACCCTGCTTAGCTTCCAAAATCAGATGAGATCTGGTACGTTCAGGGTGGTATGGCTATAGACTAAATTAGGTAATTGTAAATGGAATAAACATTTATAAATAGACATTACATGTAATTTGAAATCTTAAAGTTATGTCATATTAAATGTCTGGGTTATATCTAAATAAGATAAAAAAACAAATCACTGAATAAATGTTCTTGGCTTCTTACATTTTATAAAAAGACTAAACATATTTAGATCCATTAATATATGTAAATTATAAAAAGACAAAATTTTATTACAAAATAATTTTTCTAAGTTGGAGGTTATTTAAAGGCTGTTTCAAAATATAAATTTAAGAAGAAAATAAATACAAGGGGAAAAAAACCAGTAAGTAGGGGAGAGAGATGTAAAGAAAGTTATGGATATAAAGATGTATTTTTGGTTAAAAAATTAGAAAATAATTTCATTAAAAGATACTCTTATGTGATAGATTTTTGTCCTCATGTAAAATGATTGGATGTTCCAATGTAAAAAAAAATTATAGGACTAAGACTGGGGGTTTAAGAAAATGATGAAAAGTATAAACAAGTCAAAGAGGATTTATGTAGGGTTAAGTTTTATAAAGGAAGGCTTATGTGTTCAGGTTGGCTGGAATTGGAAAGAAATTGTAAGTTTTTTCTAAAAATTAAACATTGGAGTCAGGGGTTCACCGATACAGGACCAAAGTCCTCTGTTTAAAACAATGAGGTTTTCTTGAAGTATTTATCTGCTTTTAATAAAATTACAAGATGTTTTCATTTTTAATTCTAAAATCTGTTTCTTTAATAGCCATCTTCTAAACTGCAGACACTTTTTATTTTCTGCCCCATTTTTTCCTGAAATCTGTTTAATTTCCTTTGTTTCAGGTAAAAAATGTTGTCCTCGTCATTTAAAAATGATTTTATTCTTGTGGTAGAGTTTTCCTTTTGAAATTTCTCAGATTCATATCTCAGATTCAACTTTTGCTGTATCTTGCAGCACACATTTGCTGTATCTTAGAGGTCATATATCACTGTCTTTAGCTTTTTCTCCCCTTGAGAAGGCTTGGGATGATAACGTGTTTCTTCAACTTGTCTGCTTCTGTAATTTTTTTCTCTGGCTCCAACTGCTATTAACGTCTGACACTAAAATGTTTGCCTTGAAGGCCTTGGTTCTGTACTTCTGGTTTTTCTTGATCTCTGAATTGTTACACTCATTGTGTAACATTCTTCCTGTGTCTGTTTAAATTCAGGTGCCCTTTTCATCAGGTTCAATTTCGAGGTTGTCTAAATGAGCTTCTGGTAAAGAGAAACAATCGTTCTACAGAAGGTTTTTCTTTACCTTTTTGGTAGCTGGCTTAAGAAACAAAGAATTTGGGTTTCATCAAGATGATTTCCTGTGTTGCCTTTATTAGGTTTTTGATTACTTCGGGGAAAAAAAGCCCTCAGATTTAAAAAGGCTTTTTTTTTTTTTTTAAATCCGTGTAGTTCTCTGTATAGCTTTTAAAGTCTTTTGGTTATCACTCTGGTTATATAAATGACTATTATTTCACAAGTGACCTCTAATCCTATTTTGATCAAGTGTTTTGAGACTTATTTGTTTGTTTTGAGACTTTTAACATCTTTGACAAGCTTCCTCAAAATCAAATTCTAATTTAAGTCTTTTTAACCTAAAGTTAACTGAGATTTTTGAGGTGGGCCCCTGGAAAACATCTAAAACTATATCTCTTATAGAAATATTGACAAAGTAACTGCCATGTGAGTTGTATTTAACTCATGATAGTTTTGAGCCTGGGGCCTTGGGAAGCATATGTAACTCATACGTCTCTTTACCCTTATGAACCATTTTTCAAATTGCATATACTCATGCACAGAAAACAATTAAAAATAACAAATTTTTCATTAAATTAGAAGGGATCATTTTGTTTTTGGAGTTTTTATTCTATTTTCATAATAAAACATTGTGGCCCTAAGGAAAAATTTTTTTTTCTAGTGTGGCAGTGAATGTGTTAAATGGTTAGGCTTATTTGGTAAATTGTATAAAAAATTGTCCAGTGATAAATGATACTACATCTTCTTTTAGCTTCTTTTAGGTTTATATTGTTGATATAAATGTTTCAAAAATTATATAAATTCATAGAAACCTAATATATTTTTAGTCATAATTTTGGTTATCTTAAATACTATATGTAATAACATTTCCTTGTCAGTTGTAAACTTTCATCAGAGTTTTTAACCATGGCTATTCTAAGTTTTTTTCATCCACACTTACTATTTTGAATTCTTCTCTAGAAACATTTATGTTCAGATTCATGAAAAAGACTTTAACAAGTACTCTTAAGTACAGGTTTCTACTAAGTTTAAGATCAGTGGACTAAATAAAAATTTACAGAGCTTTAATTTAAAAAACCCAATGGATTCATGAAGCTACTAATGGAAATGCAAGCAGAACAAAATTTATTAATAATTACATGACATTGCATAACTGATGGAGATTATGTTTTTATGACTTGAAACATTGATGGCTCTTTACTCAAATATTTTCTGGATTTATGAAAGTTTTTTCTCTTAAGCTATCTATAATTTATAGCAATTTGGTAAAGTATACTTTGTCAACAGATAAAAATATTTGTTTTTCTTTCTCTACTTGATTCTTCCACAATTCAAAAAACTATTTTTGAGTATTCTTATGGCAATATAGTTATTTACTGAAGTCCAATAAAAATCTCCTTGCTGGATCGCTCAAGGTCAGGAGTTCGAGACCAGCCTGAGCAAGAGCGAGACCCCGTCTCTACTAAAAAATAGAAAGAAATGTTCTGAACAACTAAAAATATATACATAGAAAAAATTAGCCGGGTGTGGTGGCACATGCCTGTAGTCCCAGCTACTGGGAAGGCTGAGGCAGTAGAATCGCTTGAGCCCAAGAGTTTGAGATTGCTGTGAGCTAGGCTGATGCCATGGCACTCACTCTAGCTCAGGCAACAGAGTGAGACTCTGTCTCAAAAAAAAAAAAAAAATTTACTTGCTCTTTATAGCAGAATACAATTGAAAGCATTGGTTATACTACCAAACTTTGACTGAAATGTCATATTTGAAAATATGCATAAAATGCCTGACTTCAAAAGTTCCCCCCAGCCTTACAGGGAGTAAATAAAAAACTGTCACTTACTGGCAGGCCCAGGAACCTTAAGATCATAAGTAAAATCTAAAGTCTGCTTTGGTTTGGCTTCCTAACCTCAAGAAGTTTTTAAATCTGAGATTTCTATGTGATCAGTGTAAAAAAAAAAAGTTATATTTCCCATAAAAACCTATACTACACCTGTTATTAGATTTTAACTCTGTTTATTGTTTTTGAGTTCCTTTTACCTACCTATAGACTAGACTAGATCGTCAATTCTTCTAGGTTCCTCTAATCCAACTTTCTTCCATAAAATTAATAAAAATGGGAACTGTCCTGTACGTAAAGCCCTATAAACTAAAACTAGATAAATTTTAAGAAAAAGTCTTGTGCCTGATGTATAGACCACACAAAAAGTTCACTAAACTGCCTGATGCCATAACTGGAGATATTCAAACTGCAAACCAGGATAAGTTAATGTTTTTCATTCTGTTGAAAGCTTTTTTCTAAGACATCAGAACACAACTCCATATCATAATGAGTTTCTTACCCTTCCTAATGCCTACTTTTTCACTTGACAAAATAATGCTATAATTAAAATTTCACAATCAGTAACTGCTATAAATAACTTGACAAAACCTGACCTAAGAAATCCTTTTAATCCACCTAGCAGGTAACTTTAACAACATTTCTAGCACAACTTTTTCTTCACATTGTATTAGTGGTCCCTTTTGTAAAGTCATAAAAGTCATAAAGTCATAAAATACTACTCAATGGCTACAACAGATCTCACCCGGTTTCCCCCATGGTCTTTTGATTTGCTTAGTTGGTTGCCCTCAGGCTTATGCTCTTGGTTCAAAACCATTGTACAGCTAAATTTATAATGTTGTTTAATTATTTTTTGTATTACAATTTTTAAGCCTTATTCTTATTGCCTGTTTAATCTTTGTAAAGCCAACTTTCCCAACAGGGTAATGTTAGCTCAACAGTTTGAGATGATTGCTAATACCTATGGAACTAGCAAGATGGAACTTGCTGCTAAACTCCAGGAAAACCTGCCCCAAGAAAATTTTTCCTACTGGCCTCTTTGTTACTCAAGTGTGGCCCAGGTCATGACTCTAAGACTAGTTTTACCCATCGTCATCACTCACCGATCAGCTTGCCAGCTCCTGGAAACTTTGCTAGTGTTGATGAGCTCTCTTTATAAACAGTACAGTTACATTTCTCTTTCTAATAAGAGTCCCAACCTTCTTTTTGTTCTTTGAACATACCAAAGACCACCCAGGCCTTTTGGGGCACCTATATGCCCCAAATTGCAGTTCTTCCTTCCCAAAATAAAATGTTAATTTTAGATATTCATCTCTAAATTTTATCTCTGACTTTGACACTATTGCTGTCTTCAGTTTTACTAATGTTTTCTTTCACAGTGTTTAATCTGCTGTTATTCAGTATATTTTTCATGTAAGACATTGTAGCTTCCATCTCTAGATGATTGATTTAGGTCTTTTAAAAATATGTTCCATTGTCTTTGCTTAATATGTTTAATCTTTCCTATAGTTTGTTGAACCTACAAGTAGGTATAATAACTTCAAATCATTTACTGATTCTATCATCTGTATCACTTGCAGATTTTTTTCCTCAATATGGATCATATTTTCCTGTTTCTTTGCATGCCTGGTATTATTTTCTTGTATTCTAGACAGTGTCAGTTTTATTTTTTTTGAGTGCTAGTTATATTTGTATTCCAATAAACTTGAGATTTTTTTCTGATATGCAGTTAAGTTACTTGCCAACAATTCGATCTTTTCACAGCTTGCACTTAAACTTTGTTAGGCAAGATCAGAATAGCATTTAGTCTAGAGTTAATTTTTCCCACTATTGAGGCAGGACCTTTCTTAATACTCTATGGCACATGAATCTTGAGTTTTTCCACTTTGATTGATGTCACTGTTCCATGCCATGTAAGCACTGAACACTGTTACTTCAAATCTTTTGGATGTTTCTTTCCCTTTCCTTACACACCCATGCAGCGATGAGTTCTGAGCTGAGTACACAAGTTAGCCATCCTTCTGCAGATCTATGGCGTTCTCTCTGTGCAGCTCTCTTTTTCCAGTAATCTCTTCTGCAAACTAGCCACCATTCCTCACTGGACTCCCACCTTTGCTTCTTTCACTTAGGGATATAGCTGGGACTACCTATGTTCTTTACTCAAGGAGGAAACTTTCTCTAAGTTTTAAGGCAGGACAATTCTAGGGCTTGCCTTGTTTCCTTTCTCACAGAAATCAGTGTTAAGTGACTTGAGAACACTGCTTCTTTGTATTTTGATTTTTTAGTTGGGTTTCAGGCAGAAGAGTAAATCTATTTCCTCTTATTCTATTTTGTCTGGAAGCATTCCACTTAGTTTTTGTTTCAGTGAAATGATTAGCGTATGACTTGGAAAAGACTTGCATAAAACCGTAATTTAACTTATATTTAGAACTTCAAAATTTTGTTTACTAATCTGAGGTTTGTATAGGTTTAATGTATTTTACAAAGTATGTAATGAGTAAAGAAACATAGTAAGGAGTGTAATATAATAGTAAACGTACTTTTCTGAAGGATTCAATGGAATTTTTATTTAATGTAGTGGGGTATTTTAAGGAATATTTTAACTGATTCCCTTATCCAAATTAAGACAGATTCACATGAAAGGACATTTTTTTGTGACGTGAGGTTTGTTATCAGTTTTCATGTTCTGTTTTAAAAATAACTATTAATTTTCAGGCATATTAATGAGGATAAGAGAAAAACAGAAGCTCAAAAGCAAATTTTTGATGTTGTTTATGAAGTAGATGGATGTCCGGTAAGCATTCTTTTTTGACAATTGTGAATTATTTTTTCTTTCTTGTTAATGAGGTTTCTGTAGTTTTAATGTAAACAGAATCTTGGCACCACTTTCTTTTACTACAACTTCTTAAAAACTACAACTTCTTAAAAATTACTTGATACCAAATGATCTTTTTTATTCATATTTTCAATCTATACAGGCTAACCTTTTATCTTCTCACCGAAGCTTAGTACAACGAATTGAAACAGTTTCTCTAGGTGAGCACCCCTGTGACAGAGGAGAACAAGTAACTCTCTTCCTTTTCAATGACTGCCTAGAGGTAAAGTTCTTTATATAGCATAATGACACTGCTGATTTTTGTGACTTCCTTGAATATTTAAACCAAGCTTTGATTGAAGTACAATGTAGAAGTTTAAAGTAAATGCAAATAACCACTTTCTTAAAACACTGAGACCAGCTATTGATTTAATATTATTAATAAAGTATTTTTAGAAGAAGGTCTAATGTTAAGAAGTATGATAAATTTCTATGATTTCACATCCAAGTCAAAAAGAAAATTTATTTTCATGCAAATAAATGCTTAGGTTAAGAATTTTGGGAACTTGTTTCTATTCTTTATTTATTTAATATTTACAAAATAAGAGATTTTCTTTTTGAAATTTAAGTAGATTTTTCCAGCAAAGATGAAATCACTATTCTGTTGGAGAGATAATATGATAATTTAATGCTATGAATTCTTTGTGATCCCTTGATTCTTCCTTAAACCATCAGGTTTTAGAGTGAAAGAGTGGTCAGTATATCATATGGGATGTAATGATTTTAATTCTAAAATTCTTATTTATCCAAGTTAAATGTTTTCCTTCCATATTATCCCTACAGAAAACTGAATTATGTTTGTGTGCTTTTTCAACTCTTTTCTTTCATTCTTTTAATATGTATTTTTAAACAATTAAGCAGTCTAGTAAGAGATAAAAAGGAGTGCATTTTCTTTCATCTTGGAAGAGAAAAATGTTCATTTTGATAAAACAGACATGAGCAAGATAACCTATTTGACATTTCTGTTACCAGTAACTTTCTGTTGCCTTCATCAAAGCTATTGAAGGGTTTCCTTTTTCTTTAAAATCTATATTCCTTCCTTTTATCCTTCTCTACTTCACTTCTCTTGAAGTGCTGCCCTCTTATACCATATACATAATTATTTATAGCATAACATACAAAGGAATCTTAGACAGCAAGCCATGTGTAGAACAGTTACTGGTGCAATAAAATCTCACCAAAAATTCACTCGTGTTAAATGCAGAGTTTTGTTGTTATGAGGTTAATGAAAAATGATATTTTCGTTTGATCAATAATGTTACAAAAAACATAAAAGTAAAGACAGTAAAAATCCCATGCACAATTGACCATATCCTGAAGTGAGAAAGTGAAATCATGGGGCAATAATTTCCGACTACCTGTCTCTCCCATAAGAACTTTAGCCTGCCCTGCTTTTGAGAACAGGGGCTAGGAGAAGGAGTTAATTTTCAATTATATTTTATCTGAATTGTATTATTATGGAGTTTTACTGTACGTCATTGCTCTGTACTTTTATTTGTTTACTTCTACTAAAACGTTTTTAAGTTTTTCCTGTTGAAGTCCTTAGGTCATCTTGTTCCATTCATCTATTAATGATAGGTTAGGTTATCTGTATTTCCTTGCCAATCCATTCTGGTTTTTATCTCCTTATTCCTGATAGAGCTGTGCCTTACTTTAAATTTTTGATCTTACATCCCCTCCAAATTCCTTGAAGTCTTCTGTAATTAATTCATCATCTTACTTTCCACTTTAATTCCTGTCATTGGTCAACCCCTGTTGCTTCCAAGTCCCTGGCCTCTCATTTCCTTTACCTCCTTGAATTTAGCGACTTTTTGTTCTATTCTCTTTAAGCCTCCCTGTCTCAGAATCACTTCAACAGAAACTGCTTTATTTCTTTTTTTTTTTAGTTTATTTTTATTTCAGGATATTATGAGGGTACAAACATTTTGGTTACATTTTATGTCTTTGCCTCATCCAAGTGAGGATTAGAGGCATGCCCTTCCCCTCTACAATGCTCACTGTGTCCATTAGTTGTGAGTTTACCGCCTCCCCTGAACCCCCTTATCCCTGGAGAATATTACTACTGTGTGAGCACCATAATGTTGATCAGTTAATGCCAATTTGATGACGAGTACATGTGGAGCCTATTCTTCTGATCTTGTGATACCTCACTTTGGATAATGAGCTCAAACTCAATCCAGGAAAATATAAGAAGTGCTAGATCACTGTCGTTTCTTATAATACACCTTTATGATAAAAACTCTTAACAAAACAGGCATAGATGGGTCATACCTTAAAATTATGAAGTCCATTTATGACAAACCCATGGCCGATATCATACTGAATTGGGAAAAATTGAAACCATTCCCACTTAGTACCGGAACCAGACAAGGTTGCCCACTATCTCCACTTCTGTTCAACATAGTGCTAGAAGTACTTGCTACAGCAATTAGACAATAGAGGGGTATTAAGGTCTTCCAAATGGGGGCAGATGAGATCAAACTCTCGCTCTTTGCTGATGATATGATACTGTATCTAGAAAACTCCAAAGATTCAACCAAGAGTCTCCTAGAATTGACAAATGAATTCAGTAAAGTCTCAGGATAAAAAATCAATACACACAAATCAAAGACATTCATATATGCCAATAACAGTCAAGCCAAAATTCAAATCAAAAACGCAATATCTTTTACAAAAGCCTCAAAAAAAATAAACTGCTTTATTTCTAACATTAAATTTGGACTTTCAAAATTCATAATCAATAAAAATTAAAAAATAACAATTCTAAATAAACTCCTATTCTTTAGCTTGTTTGTTTAAAAAAATAAACAAATTTCTTAGCAAATTTGGAATGAAAAGTATGGTACTTCCTTGACTGATAAAAACCTATCTATGGCAAGCATCATACTTAATGATAAAAATTAGAAACATTCAAAATGGGTAAAATCTATGTTGTTTTTCTCTTTAATATGACTGGTGATATTTTACTGAAACTAAACTAATTTTGGATTGGAGGATATCATTTCCATTTATATTTTATATGTGTTTTGAGGTTTTTTTACCTCGATATACTAGCATTTGTGTCAGTATTAACACTTGTTTTTAAAAATAAACCTTCAAATCATTTAATTGTTTTGTTTTGTCAAATTAATTTATAAGCATATTCAAATATTACAGTGGAAATAATTATTTTAAGAGTCTTTATTGCTTATTTTCACTATGTTAATGAACTTTTAATATTTGGTGTATATATTTGATATGTAGCATAGACCTGTTTCATATTTCTGCATTAAGGTTGATATGGTATACATTCTAGCTTTTGGTCTTTTCTCATTAGCCAACAGAAAGTACTATATTTTTCAGTCATATTTTGTCATATTTATGATGATGACCAATCTCAATTTATTAAGTAACTTAATCTAAGATCATTTTATGTTAATGTCTTTCAGCTGATAATTATTATTGCAAAAGAGATGTTCTTTTAAAAAGGACAAAATAATATAGTAGGCTTTCATGGAAGTAAAAGCAAAAAAATTTAAAGACCTTATAAAATTCACAGAACCTAATAAGTATGTAAGGAATCACAAAATCCTTTCTGGTTTTTCTCCTGTCTTCTCCATTATTACTTTACCTATCTCTTTCATTTGCATGAGTTCCCAGGTTAAGCAAAATTATATCCTAACACAACACCTTGAATTTATAATTTGTATTATTTATTTAATGTATTGTTTAATTACTTTTTTAAATATTTCCCTTTCTCAGTAGTGTATAAATATCATGACAGCAGGAACCATTAATGTTATTTGCTCATTTGTCCTCAGTGCCTTGTACAGGATCTGAGATATTGTCAATTCTGCTCTTAAGCTGAAATTAACTGTCTTTCGAACCCAAGAGAAAGATGCCAGAGCAATTCCCCTTCTGAACTCAAGGCCTTTTGTTCAGGATTCCTGCATCATTTAATTCTATTGCTTCTCACAATGCTTCTACTTCTTTCACACTTCTGGGACCTTTTGCATACACAATATCCCTTTGCCTGTTTTCCCAATTTTTGAGTTCTTCTTATATAAACATGGGCATTTCTGCTACACAATTATATGTATAATTTTGTAACATAATAACTCTGCTTCTTATAGCAACTTGGGAATGACTTAAATGTGTTATGACTTATAGTTAAATGCGTTATATATAGATTCATATGTTTAGTGCTATTTTAGTTTTAAGTAGTTTGTCTTTAATTGTTTTTATTCATACTATGACCATACTTTTTTATTTTCTATGATCAGATAGCAAGAAAACGGCACAAAGTTATTGGCACTTTTAGAAGTCCTCATGGCCATACACGACCCCCAGCCTCTCTTAAGCATATTCACCTAATGCCTCTTTCTCAGATTAAGAAGGTACTGGACATAAGAGAGACAGAAGGTATGCTTATTGGATAAAGTATTAGTTAAATAAAAATAGTTTATATTCATTGTAGGTTTGATTCACTCCATTATGAATTTTTTAAACTGGTAAATTATCTTTAAATATGGTTGGTCAGTCTGCTAAAGTAATTGTTCTTATACTACCTCTATCCCAAATCCTTCCCTAGGAACAGACTTGATTTTTTTATTTTTTCAAATGAAAGTGCTATTTCAAACTATAGGATATCTGCATTTGTTAGGGGTCCAAGAACTTTTAATGGGTATACATTAAAATAGTGCCCTAGCTTAGCCTATTTTCACGCTAAAACGTATCTTTGTTCCTTCAGATACAAAAGAGATAATCAGTCTATTACCTGCACTACATATCTTAACAACCTTCCTATTGCCAATGGCTGCATTTTTAGGGATATGTTGAGGATATGGATTAGGAATAGATGCAGGTGACATAAATATACCCAAAGTAACTGATAGACTTTAATATGGGGTCAAATGTGTATTAAGGAAAGTGTTCATTCTCACCTTTGGTAGTATTGTGGAGAGAATCATCTGAAGGCCTGAAATTGCCAAAAATTTATACTTCCCTAAAATGATGTCATTTATTTAATTGACACCTAGTACTGTGTGTGCACAGCCATGTTTTGAAAGTCAGGTATATGTTTTTGCAATGTAAGCTCTTTCCATTACTGATTCCACTAATGATGAAAGGTTTGAGTTCATGAGAAACAATTCTTAAAATTTGAACAGTAATTTATATTGCTGTTTTCACTTCTCAAATTCTGGATTTATTAAGGGTTATATAGTGTAGTTGGCCCTCAGTATCCATGGGGCATTGGTTCCAGGACTTCCCATTGATACCAAAATCCGTGGATGCTCCAGTCCCTGATATAAAATGGCATAGTATTTACACATAACCTATGCACATCTTCCCCTATTCTTTAAATTGTGGATTACTTAAAATACCTAATACAGTGAAATGCTATGTAAATAGTTGTTACACCGTCTTGTTTAGGGAATGATGACAAGAATAAAGAGTACATGTTCACCACAGATACAATTTTTTTTCTAAGTATTTTTCATCAGCAGTTGGTTGAATCTTCAGATGTGGAACCCACAAATATGGAGGAACACTTTTTATTTAAATCATCTCCATTTTTTTGGATTTTAATTATGGAAGATTTTCATCTGTTTAAAATAGCTTCTATTTTAGCATCTTGGTTACAAAATTTTTTTGTAACAATTTTAACATTTGGACATGGTATTTCTCTGAACATGATTTAAGTAGGCTAAGTTATTGAGTTCTTATAATGCCATTTTAATTTAAAACTTAAATTCTAGAATTCTAAGAAATATCAAATTTTTTTCTTAAACTTATAGAAAATATTAAATATTGTGGAAATACTACTTACTTAATGTCGTTAAGTTATCATTATTGGTTTCTTACATGGTGTACTATTACTATTATAATTCTTTACAATGCTTCAACTTAATCTGGTGATATTCTTTATCTAATTGAAAATACAGGGGAGGAATCGTATAGAGAAGTAATTAATTTCATTGGATTTTAGTTGCTCTGAGGGAACTAAATTTGTATAAATCTGTCATTTTCCAAGGAGTAATACTTAATGTTTGTGGTTATTCTGGAACCCTAGATTGCCATAATGCTTTTGCCTTGCTTGTGAGACCACCAACAGAGCAGGCAAACGTGCTGCTCAGTTTTCAGATGACATCGGATGAACTTCCGAAAGAAAACTGGCTAAAGATGCTATGTCGACACATAGCCAACACTATTTGTAAAGCTGATGCTGTAAGTTCTTAAACCAGTCTTATAATGAAAGTTTAAACTCCGTGGCAATGCATTCAGACTAAACCTGTACATTTCTTTTTTTAAAGTTATCTTTATTTTTTAGGTCCCTGTTTTTCACACTGATAAATCTGTGTTTCTAATGACTTGTGTATTATGAATGTAGGAGGGTTTTAGTTTTGTGTGTATTCAGAAAAACTGGTTTAATAAGTTGTTTTGGAAAAGATTTTTAAACGTTTTGGCACAAAAAACATTTCTTTGAGTCCCTGGCTTATATACAGATAGACTCTCATAGTCTCCTAGCTCCTGTGGCTTAGATTTAGTGAGGCTTTTGGGATTTTTTTTGTAATATACCCTGTGATTTTCATTGTTCTTGTAGATGTGGCTCTTAGTAAAATAGAGGGTATTTTGTTCTTTTGTTTTTTCTTAATCTTATTGAAAACAATAGATGGGTTGTTGCATGTTGCTTTTCCTATCAGGGCAAGCTGCGAATCCATTTTTCTCATGCCAGCCTCTTAAAATTGAATGCCATTATGAATATATAATTACCATTATTACCATACAGATTAAAGCAAAAATAGATGAGAAATCAAAATACTGAAGTTAAATGACTTATCAGAAATCGGGTGTTCTCTGGTAGATCTTGGATAAAATCTAGATCCCCTAAAATATAATTTGATTTCTTCATCTCCATATGAGAGAGACACATAATAGACAGACATAGACCCCTTACTCTTTGCACAAATGACATAGATTGAAGAGAATGTGTTGATATAATAGATGACACTTTTCACTACAATAATACTGTAACTGAAATTGCCTTGGGCATTTTTGTGGGACTAAAACATTTTATCATAGTTAAGTCTGACCTTGGAAGATATTGAGGTATACTGTGGTTTATAAAGTAGATAATCCTTGACTAAAACCTCCTACCAAAGTGTTTAGAACAATAATCAGATTTTGTGATTTGTTTAATTTTTTTTTTATTTCTGTGAGCTTGGATATGTTATTAAAAATAAAAATTTATTTTTTTCACAAAAAGCTTCATAGAGGGAAATAAAATGCTAGCACATACAAAATAATGCTAGCCAGAAAAATGGTAGAAATAGCTTTTGTTATGAAGCTTACAAAATTGCTCATTATAAGAAAGAATGTTTTTCATAGTTCTAGGTATCCAATGGGCTTCCTTACAGTATAATGATTCCTTATTACAGAAATAACTCCTGCATTTATCAGGATATCAGACTAGATAGATTATATAATCCTTTTCATATGTATAGCCCTAATACTGAAATGTAAAGTCAATG
The DNA here is from genome assembly GCA_963575035.1 of Avahi laniger. NCBI lineage: Eukaryota > Metazoa > Chordata > Mammalia > Primates > Indriidae > Avahi > Avahi laniger. The sequence goes on along the minus strand of CAUYSK010053835.1, from coordinate 7,523 downwards.
GCAAATTTCTCTTAAAATACAATCTGTTGAATTACTAAGCCACAAGATTGCTAATACTATCATTGAGATATAGACAGTGAATGGTAGAATTTTATAAAGCGAAATTAGCCACAAGATGGCAGCAAATATTTAGCTATGTTCTGATTTACACTGTCTTCTACCACAAAATTCTTTCCCTATGTTGAAATTTTGTTCTTAAGAAATATGTTTATAAATTCAGATAATTTATAGTGACTTCTGTTGAGTCCTTTCCTGCATTTACAGTTCTACACATAGTAAATTTTTAAAAAGCTCTGAGTCAGTGTCTTATCTGAGAACATTTTCCCATGTTGAAGAGAAAGTGTTTCTAAATATATATGTACAAAAGATATGAAAATCTGATTCTTTTGAGTTATAGCTTTTGTCCTTCTATTATTTTTTTGTATCCTAAATAATTTGAACTTGCTTAATTAAAAGTCATGTAAATACATACAACTATTTTATTGCATATTATTTCATTCATCATGCCCATTTGTAAATGACTTAAGAATTAAAATTTTCAGACTAAAAGAAAACGTAGTATCATTATTTTACATGTAAAACTAAGGCCAAGAACAATGACCGATTAGTATAAAGCTAATAGTAGAAGCCAAGTATTCTTATTTTTGGTCAAACCCTCTTGATAGTTTTCCTCTCCATGGATACCATGTCCCATATTCTGTTATTTCAGAATTTAAAGATTAAAATTTAAATTTATTTAAAATCTTTCAGAATCCATATATATATATATATATATATATATATATGGTTTTTTTTTAATCTCTTGCCCACACCTAACCTCTAATTGCATGGTTCGCACTCTAAGTGTCATATGTCGTCTGAGGTCAGATGGTAGCTTTGTTGAGTCCATTACAAATTTCTAACCTCTAATGTCAAAAGTATAATTTTAATAACAAATAATTTAAGCAATGGTACCCTCTTTCCCAATTTGGTAAGTTTAGAGGTAACTTGATAATTAAATACCCTATGGTACAATTCAGCACTTTTGCCAGTGTTTACATTTCCTTTAAAAATCACTTATCCTACATATTGGTCAAATCACCACTGGCTACTTATGAATAAGCTTTTAAACTTGTAAGTAGAATCTCTAACTGCATGAGGAATAGACTGAAGATAGAACATATATGAAAAGAGTTTGTGTTTGTGAGCCAATAATATTTATAATGAAGTTAATGTGATTCATATTTAAAATTATAATTATTCTGCTAGTTATTAGGAATATATAGTACATTATTAATATAAATATCTGTTATTGGTACTACTTTTAATTTAGGCATATCAGAAATTCTGAGCCATAGATTACAGAGTTTGAGGAAATCACTGAATTACAGGCTGAGGGCGAGGGGCACATGATAGTAGATATTTTTTCTTTAGCATCCGGGAGCATGAGGACTAGGGGGAGAGGAGAGCTTAGGGAAAGAAGGGAGAGAAAAAGGATCTGATAATTCACAAGTAGACATTGGCTTAAGATGTCAAATGCTAGAAAATGTCCTGTGAATTAACACCCACAAATAGGATTCTAAAATCAATAGCTGAGGTTCGGTTTTTCTTGAAATTAATATTATAAAAATCTTAATGGGAGAAATTGATTACTGCTGTTTATTTATTTATTTTTTTTTTTTTTAGACAGAGTCTCACTCTCTTGCCCGGGCTAGAGTGCCGTGACTTCAGCCTAGCTCACAGCAACCTCAAACTCCTGGACTCAAGCAATCCTACTGTCTCAGCCTCCCAAGTAGCTGGGACTACAGGCATGTGCCACCATGCCCGGCTAATTTTTTCTATATATTTTTTTAGCTGTCCAATTAATTTCTTTCTATTTTTGGTAGAGATGGAGTCTCGCTCTTGCTCAGGCTGGTCTCGAACTCCTGAGCTCAGAATGATCCGCCCACCTCGGCCTCCCAGAGTGCTAGGATTACAGGCGTGAGCCACCGCGCCCGGCCTGTGTGGCTCACTCTTGTAATCTTAGCACTCTGGGAGGCCGAGGTGGGAGGATCGCTTGAGGTCAGGAGTTAGGAGACCAGCCTGAACAAGAGCAAGACCCTGTCTCTACTAAAAACAGAAAGAAATTAGCCAGGTAACTGAAAATTAAAAAAAAAAAAAAAACTAGCCGGGCATGGTGGCACACACCTATAGTCCCAGCTATTTGGGAGGCTGAGTCAGGAGGATCACTTGAGCCCAGGAGTTTGAGGTTGCTGTGAGCTAAGCTGACACCACAGCCCTCTAGCCTGGGTAACAGATTGATACTCTGTCTCAAAAAAAAAAAAAAAAGAGTCATCATTGATGGAGATGATGGGTTTGAAAGTGCTCCCTTCAGGATCAAAGACAAAAAGTTGAGCAGTTGCAAACATCAGGAAATATGGAATAGAATTTAGAGTGACCTTGAAAATGAGTTCAATACTAGAAAGAAACGATAGGAAGAAACAGTGTACTATGCTTTAGGTCTAATAAATCATTCCAAACAAATATACATAATCAGGAGAAAGACAGGGTAAGTATAAATATAGCCCAAGCACCCAATGAAGAGACATTTTGCAATTCATGAGCTACCCTGAACACAGCATTTAAAAAGAAAAAAAGGTTCTGGGTTAATAGTTCATTTGAATATGAATAAACAGTGTGGAATTATTTTTTGAAATGCTCGAAACAGGCTATATTGGTGAGAATAGGACTAGGACTTAGTCTTCTCTCTTCAGCTTTCTTCAGTGCTACAGAAGCCCTTATTTTGGTCACATTTGGACTCTGCATTTTTGTGCTTCAGAGAAGACAGGGTACACCTAAAAGAAATAAGCAAAAAATAATGATTTAAAGAATATTTAAAAAGGCTGAGTGTGGCAGTTCATGCCTGTAAGCCCAGTAGTTTAGGGAGGCTAAGGCAGGAGGATCACTAGAGGCCAGGAGTTTGAGACCAGGCTGGGCAACATAGTGAGACCCTGTCAGTACCAAAAATATTTTTAAAAATTAGCTTGGCATGATGATGCAGGCCTGTAGGCCCAGCTACTCAGGAGGCTGAGGCAGAAGGATCACTTGAGCCCAGGAGTTTGATATTACAGTGAACTATTATCATACCACTGCACTTTGGCCTAGACAAAAAAGCAATACCCCTTCTCAAAAAAAAAAATAAAAGAATGTAAGAGGACATAAGGAAAATCTAACAATAGTTGTTGTGGCTGCACCAGTCTTTTAGATCCTTTCCTGTGTTTCCCAGAAGTCATCCATTCAAAGCCTCATTCTTTTTTTTTTTCCTTTTTTTTTTTTTTCAAGACAGAGTCTCACTCAGTTGCCCCGGGTAGAATGCAATGTGTCATCATAGCTTACTGCAGCCTCAAACTCCCAGGCTCAGGCGATCCTCCTTCCTCAGCCTCCTAAGTAGCTGAGACTATAGGTGCACATCACCACTAGCAGCTAATTTTTCTATTTTTAGTAGAGACAGGGTCTCACTCTTGCTCAAGCTGGTCTTGAATTCCTGACCTCCCAGACGGCTAGGATTACAGGTGAGTGCTAGACTTAAAGGCATGAGCCACTGTGCCAGGCCCAAAGCCTCACTCTTAAGACTTGGAGTGAGATGCTGAGAGTTTGTACTGTATACATTATCCCTTTTAATCCTACTGGTTCTAGGTAGTTCTTTAGTGCCATGCAGGAAGGCACTAAAGGAAGAAGATCCCCAGAAATACAGGCCCTCTGCATTGGACCTTCTTCCTGGAAGCTATCTGGTACCTTCTTCTCCGTTAGACTGGAAACTCTGAAAGGCGGAGAATGTGTCTTTCCTTTTTATCTCTTTACCCTTCCCTTGGTAACTGAAAGCTTCCTGACAATTGAATTAATATAAAGGAAGAAAATGTTCCAAAGAGGTAAGACTTTTTCCTTTTTCTTAATTTGAAAGCTTTAAGTCAATAGCTTGGCCTCATAATGCAAAGCTGTGATTTTATATTTTCCTTGTGTATCTTTAAATTATTAGAGAAGAAACTAGCAAAATTAACAGCACAAGAGGAGAGGGAGGTTAGCTTTTGAAATCTTAGACAATCTCTGAGCCACAGTTTCATTACAAGTTAAAGGTAGATAATGACAATATCCTTTCCATTTACCTTGGAGGCTTACTATGATGATTAAATAATAATCCTAAATGTGAATACATACAGTGCTCTAAAGGAATATTAAAATTTAAGGGGTTATGTATGTTCCATAGGCAGATCTATGCCTAGCAATGAAGAGTGTCAGGCTATGAATTGCTTTTCTTTCTTTTTTTTTTTTTTAAGAAAAAAAAATTATTATTATTATGTTACTCAGTTGCCCAGGCTGGACTCAAAGTCAAGTGGTACTCCTGCCTCACCCTCCCAAGTAGTAGCTGGGACTACTCACACCTGGCTAATTTTTAGGGAGTTTTTATTTTTGATAATGTGCCAATTTACCAGTGAATTAGCAGTGAACACTCTTCAGTCTGTGGAACTCTGTGTTTAAAGTTGGCCCATTTCTTACTTTGGCCATATATGTAACATATGTATTATTCGTGTGTCTCCCTCTCGGCTCTGGACCTAAATGTATTGTACTTATATATTATATATGACTGGCAGAGTCTAAAGAAACTAAAAGTTACTGTCTGTAGTGACCTAAAGTGATGGTTCTCCAGGAAACTAGCACAGCTGGAGGAACCACAGCAAATGAGAGCAAATGCACCTTTTGTCAACACCAGAAAGAAACCAGTCCTGCCCCGTTCTCATGACACTTTGGCTCCAAATGTGTCCTATTGTCCCCAAACATGCTGCCTTTGTGCTCTTAGTTTTGATGCTTAAACTAGAAAAGCTGGAGGCGAGCTAAGACAAACAACAATGGAACAGCTGAAAGGAAAATCCCAGGGCTTCAGAAAAGATTTAATCCATAGTGGCAAATCCTTACTGCTCACTTTTCTTTAAAAATAAAAAAAAATCCTGAATACGTTTTTCAATCTCAATGCTTCTCCACTTACATAAGAATTAATTATTCAAATTTAGTGCATTAGAGGTTTCATGTTTAGCTTTTTGTTTTTTGTTTTTTGAGACAGGGTCTCTATCTGTCACCTGGACTAGAGTGCAGTGGCGTCATCATAGCTCACTGCAACCTTGAACAACTGCCTCAACCCCTGCAAGTAGCTGGGACTACAGGCACGCACCATCACTGTTGGCTAATTTTTCTATTTTTTGTAGACATGGGGTCTTGCTCTTGCTCTTGCTCAGGCTGGTCTCAAACTCCTGGCCTCAAGCAAACTTCCTCCCAAAGTGCTAGGATTACAGGAGTGAACTGCACCCTCCTGGCCTGATGTTTAACTTTAAAAATGTAATAAGCTACTAGCACGTTTATAAGATTTAATCCCTTTTAAGGAAGATTTAAAAATGTAAGCACTTTAATTTCTTAGCATAATATTATATTTCTCTTTATGATGACACAAAAATATGACATACAAGAAACTCTACACCTTGACCAAGTTCCTATCAAAATCTGTATTTGCTTTCTCATTCTAATGTGACTGTAGGGTTACTCCTTTGCTTTAACCAGGAGTCAATGGATTTAGATGGGAGGGTTTTTTAAAACAGCAATACAAACCATAAAAAATTATCCCTTTAAAGTGATTTTCCACAGTTCATTCAGTTACACTAAACCACAAACTAATAAATGTAAAATCTCCTGCTTCTGACTTTTCTGGAGCATCCCAGTACTTCTCAGTAATGGCTTCATTGAAAGTAAGTTCATCTCAGCAGACCTTGGAGAAGAGGGAAGGAAAAGCACTTTGATTTAAACGACTTCATCCAGCCTGAGCAAGAGTGAAACCCTACGTCTACTAAAAATGGAAAAATTAGCCAGGCGTGGTGCCAAGCACGTGTAGTCTCAGCTACTCAGGAAACTGAGGCAGGAGGATCGCTTGAGCCGGGGAGTTTGAGGTTGCTGTGAGCTATAATGATGCCATTGCACTCTACCCGGGGTGACACAGCAAGACTGTTTCAAAAACAAACAAACAAAAAAGCCACTTCATGAAGAAAATATTCCTTCTACTACATAATGTCATATAAAATGTGCATAAGTGAACAAATTTTATTGTTTAACTTAATCTGTTCATAGTTTAGGTCTTTTGATTCCAGCATCTAGTATCTCCTTTTTTTGTAACAAAGTTCTAAAATGCTGTTGTAACTTGTATAGTTCTGAAATAGAGGGTTTTAGATTAGAGTTTAAAAATGTCCTTCATCAGCCACAGCTCTGAAATTTCCCTAATCCATGCCTGCCCCACCAAAAAAATCTCTCTGCAAATTCCCAAAACAAGGAAGACGGGAACTTAGAATAATCAACTTATTACATATAAGAAAAGAAGAACTTTTAAATTTATGAGAATCCTCATGGAGGAGATAAAATTTATACATCCCAGAGAGTGTTGAATACCAATGACCAAGTTATTTTTATCTCTGACTTTTCCATTTTCATAATGCTGCTTGCATCAAAGTGCTATGTGATAAATCCTACAAGATGATATACGTGAAAGGGGTCTTAAATTGTAAAGCCGTATGCAGTTCTAATCATTATTATTAGACAAAAACAAGTATGATGAGGTGTACAAGCTGTTCCACTGATGCATCCAATAAGATGTTTTGGTGCCTACTCCTGTTCTCTCACCCTCACCGCGTCAGTGCACACAGGCTCAACTGCATGCTGCCACGTGTATTTCCTTCCTGAAGGCTTTTCTCTCGCTACCTGAGCTAGTTTTGCAGTCCTGTCTGCCGGAAGAATTGACAGAATGACTCCCACTGGGAGCACCCCTTAACTAAAGCCTGCCTAGAACTCAGGCACACCCCAGCTCCGTCCGCTTCCAGTGGGACGACTGTACCATGCGTCCTACACAGGCTCCCAGATCTTCCCCAGAAAGAGTAAGCTCCGCTCACGGTCCTCGCTGGCTTCATTTCAGTCGTCCTTAGCTGCCTTTTCCCCCTTGTCACTTCCCCATTCTCCTGGATTTTCTTCATTTCCAAAAATAAACTACAGATGTTCCTCGTTTTATTGCACTTCACTTTATTACCCTTTCCAGAAATCGCACTTTTTTATGAATCGAAGGTCTGTGGCAACCCTATGTCAATCAAGCCAATTGGTGCCATGTTTTCCTGACAGCATGTGTCCGCTTTGTGTCTCTATTTCACATTTTGGTAATTCTCACAATGTTGCAAACTTTTTTATTATTACTGTATCTGTTTTGCTGATCCACGACCAGTGATCTTTGATGTTACTGTCATAATTGTTTGGGGGGTGCTACGAACCACGAACTGCGCCCATATAAGACAGCAAACTTAATAGAGAGATGTCTGCGTTCTTACTGCTCCAACAACTGACTGTTGCCCTGTCTATCTCCCTCCCTCTGCTTGAGCCTCTCTATTCCCTGAGACACAACAGTATTGAAATTAGATCAATTAATAACCCTACAATAGCCTCTAAATTTTCAAGTTAAAAGAGGTTGCTGTGAGCTAGGCTGATGC
>CAUYSK010053834.1:0-38551 GCA_963575035.1 Avahi laniger | reverse complement strand
AGAACAAAAAACAGTCTATAAAAAAGACATCTGCACTAGAATGTTTATAGCAGCACACTTCTCAATTGCAAAGATATGGAAACAACCCAAGTGCCCATCAATACATGAGTGGATTAATAAAATGTGGTATATGTATACCATGGAGTTCTACTCAGCCACAGAATCAATGGTGATGCAGCACCTCTTGTATCATCCTGGATTGAGCTGGAGCCCATTCTACTAAGTGAAGTACCACAAGAATGGAAAAACAAGCACCACATGTACTCACCATCAAATTGGTATTAACTGATCAGCACTTAAGTGCACACATAGTGGCAACATTCACTGGCCGTCGGACAGATGGGACCGTGGAGGAAGGGATGGACATGTACACACCTAGACAGTGGTGCGCACTGTCCAGGGGATGGACATGCTTCAAACTCTGACTTGGGTGGGGCAAAAGCAAGATATGTAACCTAAACATTTGCACCCCAGTAATATGCTGAAATAAAAAAATTAAAAATATAAATAAAATAAAATAGTCAATTATACGAAGATTTATCAGTTGTTAAGGGCAGAATCCAGTTAACTACACCACTGTATTTCATTTGCCACATCCAGTTGGTGCTATCAGCTTTGCATCATAGCTTTTTACATTTTAATACATACTCTTTTCTCCAGAATCACTTTAGTTTAAATGCTTTTTTGTTTGTTTATTTTATACTTGATTAATAAAGGCATCTGCTTACTACCTCCTCAAACTCCAAATTCAGATGCTCTGGAAAGGCACTTTGAAATGCAAACTGATTAGTTCACTATTTTGCCTTAAAAAATTTACCATTTTCTCCATTCTCCAACCCCACTGTCATTGCTATCTGTTTAAAATACAGACTTCGCTAAGTACTATACAAAACACAAGGAACTTAAACATCTACTGATCCCGACTCACTGAAATATGTAGTCTGGAGAAAGAAAAGTTAAAAGTTTGGGAGAAAGAAAATCTTTGATTCCTGGGAGACCACAGGAGCATCCATGGCGGAATGGCAGCTGCGATCAGTTATTGGAGGTAAAAAAAAAAAAATTAAAAAGAAATTATTTGTGTAATTTAGGCATGATACATGTAACTTCTAGGGAGTTGATTTACTGCATGCGTAAGAAAATGCCAAATGAACAACAACAAAAAAGAAGCATGCAATCCCTTCGTCATTGCCATCTGTAATAGTATTTAAAACAAAAGTAAGTGAGAGTGAAGCGACAGATGCTGATTCTGGTTCAAGTTGGTTTCTGGCTGGATCATGGTACAGACCCTTGCCTCAGACTCTCTTCCACAGGGTAATGTTATGCTGAAATAACAGATAGCAAAGGTTAAAATAATTCATAAAAGACTGGGAAAAATAATGGAGAAAAAGAAAAGAGAGAGTCAAGAGACTCCTCCCAGCTTGGTTGAAATTATCAAATGGTTATTAAGAATTAAGATGTATAAAGCAGACATTGATGGTGTCAAAACAAAGATCTTAATGCAATATTCTTAGGAGCTGGGTGGACTGATAGGAGCCTCTGTTGGTCTTTATCTTTCAAAAGCCTAAAAAAGTATGGTTTGTTCAACCTGATTTTAGGGAAATTTAAAAACAAGAAGGGAAAGATGACATTAAAAAGTTATCCACAGATAACCTGAGACAGCGATCCCACAATCTAATCAATATAAAGATTGGTGAAAAGGTCGGTGTCCCTCATTTCAATGTCCAGCCAGGTACTCAAAGGCATATACACTTGAGTGGGTACAATGGTCAGTCAGTATGTGGAAAAGAGATGTTTCTGGGATTCCTTATTGAGAATCTTATACACAGTGGTTTCCAAACTTATTGACAAAGTCCTAATGGGGTCTAGAGTTAGGTTGGAAGGATCTAAGAATGCAAGAGTTGATATTATTAAGGTGAAAAGTGGATAAAATTGATATGTTTAAACAGACTTTTTGTGAAATGCTTGTGTCTTTATACCTGAATGTTTCATGGGAATGGATATTATGCCCGACTGAGAATGCTTTCCGTACCTAGTATTGTAAAACAGAAGACATGTAAATATACATAATTGGACATGTCGAATGGGGAACAATATGATTGCCTGAGCCCACACAGGCTGATAATTTAAAAATGCCGATTGGACAAAACATGTTAGCATACCAGCATCTGGTGGGTTTATCTGGATTTGGGGGGGACACATATTTCACATCTGAAAATAATTGCTAAATTCTGTGAATAAAACTACTTAAAAGGGGTACTGGAGTTCTTAGACAGACAGGAGCTTACAGCAAAATCCTGTGAACACCATGCAGAATTGAATGCTGAGATTTTGGATTAGACAATTTCACTTGAGTAGCAATAACCAGCCTGCTATCAGACATTAATTAAAACTTCCCTGATGAGCAAATGATATAAAATATTGTTTAAACCAGAAAATATATATATATATTATCTTGGGTGATGTCAGGGAAACAGACCAACATGAAGGACAGTAATCAGAAGTATTCTATTAATAAAATAAGAAGGAAATGGTTTGTGCAGGAACATGATAGCAAAGATTGCAAAAAGGTAATCAATGTATTCTCAAGTGGGTAGTCTCTTTTCCCCAGGACCAACTTTGGAACCACCTGAGGATCTGCCTGATCCTATTAACATTTAGGTGGTGCCCTATATACAGCTCTTGATTGATGATAAAAGGGCTGCCTGGTTTGGGGATGGCAATTCCAAGGTGAATGGACAGCATTTTATTTGGAATGCCACTGCTCTGACAGAAGAAAGCAAAAGCAGATTAGTTTAGTGGGCTAAAATCGCATGCTGCTTGCCCCTGTGCTTTAGTTTTTACTGATTCATGGGCAGCGAGTGGCCCATTGCGTGGCCATATGGTCAGGCAGAAAGGAAATGAAAAACTGGCTTAGTTAAGTGATGATCATGTGGGGCGTACTTCTTTAGAAATGACTACGGGAATTTGAGCAGCAAATTAAAACAGGACATGTTAACGTTGTTTGAAGGAACCCTAGACCAGGATCAAAGGTAATTGGAGCCAGTTAGTAGATATACCAATGTACTTGCTGTAGGTGGCCACCTGGGTCCTTCAAACAAATGAACCTTGGGGATCTGCAGAGATAGGCTGAATCTAGACAAATTCCCCTTGTACTCTGCTCATTGTGTCAGTTATTTCTTCCTAATGGTACTTCATCTCATGATGTGATTATTAATAGAGATTTGTGTTTTATTTTTTGTCTTTTTTTCATATTAAACAATAGTCTCATAGTGTGTTATATGAAAGCCCCTAGAAAAGAGCTGTTTATTTCCCTTTTTAGAACCTCTGGGAATTCCACTAGTTTCAGGTTATTTTTATGCTAATCACTCACATTGGCTGTTCTTTTACTACACAAGTAGTATAAATTTGTATTCTTCACATATATATATAATACAGATTTTTTGTCATGAAATTTTATGAAAATTATTATGATCTGTCTTGTGTGCTGAATTGTGTGCCCACCCTCATCCCCCCAAAAAGATGTTGACTATTTAGCCCCTGATAGCTGTGAATGTGAACTTATTTGGAAATAGGGTTTTATAAAATGTAACAAAGTTAATATGAGGTCATACTGGATTACGGAGGGCCCTAAATTCAATGATTGATGTCCTTATAAAAAGAGAGATTTGAATACACACACACCTACACAAGGAAGACAGCTATGAGATGAAGGATGAAGATAATATTTTACTATTTACCTTCTGAACAGTATATATTCACTGATGCCAGCTAATGCTTTGAACCTTTCATTCTTTGAACCTGATACACTTGAAAAATATAAACCCACACTTAGCATATTCCCCATAACAACCTAGCAAAGTAAATCAAATGGCCTCCATGGAAAATTTTCTAACAGTTCTTGGCATGCAAAAAGAGCCCAGAATATGTTGAATAAATAAATAAGTAGATGGATGCATAAAAAATGATGTATAAACTTTTATAGTCAAAGCCACTAATGAAATATATTCTTGACATACTTTATGTTATTAGACTTCTGTGTCAGTTTTCATTTTATATGGAATTACAAGGCTCTTTTCCAATAGTATCTAGATCTCAATAGCCCTTCAGTGAATTGATAACTATTTTGTAGAGGCTCGTGGCTGTATTCTTCTCTCTGCCATCTACGTATCTGCCATTCTCTCAAATTTGGCTGCACTTAGGAGAAATAAAGCTGAACTCATTCAGAAAACAAAGAAAGCTCATTGCAAACTATGCGATAAGGTTAAATGAAAGAGCTTTTCTTGGCAGAGCTGAGATCTTTTCTGATGAATTAAATTATACAGTCCATTAGAATAGGAAATATATATCATGCCAACTTTACTCAACACATGGATCATGTATTTGGCCTTAGGTCTGAATTATATCTCTAATAGTGGCTTTTGGGTTGTTTCCACATAGAAGATATGAATGTATTTCCAAACCTCAGAACACCACCACCTGTTCATCTACAATATGGGTAAAATGGTATAGGTGTGCAGAAGATGGTGTGCGGCCATTAATAATCCAGTTGCTTTACTGAGATGACATTTCAACTCCATGTTGTCAGTTGTACTGAGTAGAGGAATGAACACGGATTATTATAAAGGCTTCTTTTCCCACACTTAGTGATCTTTCTTGCTAAACCTACTATACCAATAGCGTTTGAAACATAACCACAGCAGATACCACCAATTAATCAGAATTTGCTAGACATCGAAAAAGTCTTTTTACCCTCTTTGCTGATACATATATTAAACTCTGACGAAAAATGCTAGAACCTTATTAAAAAGTAATGGGCCAAAAATATTCAGTACAGTGACCATGAGAGGAAAATCCAATGAGATTTTCCTTCTACCCAAAGGAAAAGAAGTCATTTTATTGAAAAGACACCTGCACTTGAATGTTTATTACAGTACAATTCACCATTGCAAAGACGTAGAATCAACCCAAGTGCCCACTGATACATGAGTGGATTAATAAAATGTGGTACATTTATACCATGGAATATTACTCAGCCACAAAAATGATGAATTAATGTTTTTTGCAACAATTTGTATGGAACTGGAGACCATTATATTAAGTGAATTATCTAAAGAATGGAAAAATAACACCACATCTATTTGCTAAATATTAAATTGGAACTAACTGATGAGTACACATATGCACAGAGGGAAGTAAAACACAGTGGACATCAAGCAGCGAGAGGGGAGAGAGGAGAAGATACGCAAAAATCTACCTAATGGGTACAATGAATACTATTTGGGTGATCAGCACACTTACAGCCATGACTCAAGCAAAATTGATCCATGTGACCAAAGACATTTGTATCCTTTTAATATTTTGAAATTAAAAAAAGTGAGAAAGACATATTCACTTGCCAATATGTCAATTTACTTACATTCAACCATATCAATATACCTTGAAAATTAGTTACATGCCTGTGTGTGTACGTGTAAAATCAGCTTGTCCTGTCCGTGAGTTTTGCATTCATGGATTTAGCCAACCATGGATCAACATCATGAGTCATCAGAGAAATGTAAATCAAAACTACAATGAGATATCATCTCACCCCAATTAAAATGGCTTTATCAAAAAGACAGGCAATAAGGAATGCTGGTGATAATGTGGAGAAAGGGGAACCCTTGTACACTGTTGTGGGGAGTGTAAATTTTAGTGCAAGCACTATGGAGAACAAGTATGGAGGTTTCTCAAAAAACTAAAAACAGAACTACCGTATGACCCAGCAATCACACTACTGGATATATATCCAAAAAATAATAAAATAAAAATGACAATATAACAATAAAAAATACAAATAAAAAGAATACTATTAATATAAATACATATAAAACTATCTACATAGCATTTACATTGTATTAGATATTATAAACAATCTAGACATGATTTAAAGTATATGGGAGAATGTGTGTAGATTATATGCAAATACTATGTCATTTTATATAAGGGACCAGGGACCAGAGCAACTGCAATTTTGGTATCTGTGGTGGTCCTGGAACCAGTCTCTCATAGGTATGGAGGGAGGAGTGTGTGCGTGTGTGTGTGTGTGTGTGTGTGTGTGTATGTTGTTTTAAGGTTCCTTAAGTCTTTGCATTATAGAAATATATTTGATAAAGACATTTTAATAATATGAAAATCCATTTTCATTTTTTAATCATTTTGAATTTTTAGGAAGAATTTGATTATAATAAATATTTGCTAAGTACTCATGGAGCATGTATGTAAACTAACTTCTAAAAGAGTGACATATTTTAAAAATATTTAATCTCATCAAACTTTGATGAAAATATAAACAGTTTATTCTAGGTAACTGAAAAGAAATGCATACACATACCGATAATAAAGGCAAATTAGATTAAAGGTACAAATCATATACAACCTTTTATTAATATAATGGAACTTTGTATTAAACTATTCATGATGTGAAATTGTGAATATTTGTCTATATAACTCTCTAAATATGATTATTGTCCATGATGTTTTAAGAAAACAGTAGAATCTCTTTTAAGTATCTTCTTAGGGACCTGTTTACTTGTATGCTGAATTGTCCTTTATTAATCTATAACAATTTTTTTCTCATGAGTTATATTTCATTGACATTGTTGTTCCATCATGTTTGATTAGCTATTAGTGGTTTAAGTCACCATGTGGACTATGAAACTGTTGTTCATAGGATAAATATTAACATCATTTATTTTCTGTGACATTTTTATGTGAGAAACAGTGCTGCTGGCATAATTACAAGATGGTCTGCAACTGTTAATTCCACAGAATTCATTTGTGATTTCATTGGAATTCTGTGGATTATGAGAGTTACCGATTAATTTATGCAATGTAACTAGTGTTTCATTTTATTCACCAGGAATTAAAAAAATGTCCACATTATATTATAGCTTCTGTTTTTACGGGAACTCAGTCCTTTATTCTTTTACACATGGCAGTGAGACTGGTTTTTAGATATAATGCCTTTATATTTTCATTAAAAATAACAGAACTAGAAATAAATTACTGTTATAAAAATTTTCTAGTGTAAAATATCATGACTTACATTGCTATATTCATCTTTTGAATTATCTGTGAATGTTACTTTTCTCATAAAATTTTATAAGCATTTTATCATAGATTGTATGTATTTTATTTAAATATTTTTTCTACTATATTAACCTGTAACCCTAAATATTAATATTTTTCTCTTAGTGAATCTCTCTATACATTTATAACTATCTCTATATAACTATATATTTATAACTATATTTATAACTATATATTTATAACCATTATATTGGAAAGTTGATATAAATATATTATTATATAATTAAATTATTGTTTATAATTTTCTATTGACATATCTTGGGCCTTTTTTTCACTAATGCAATATCACTTTTTGTTATTCCAAACTAAATCATAAACCATTAGCTTAAACTAACAATAAAATTAAATCTTTTTGTTCTTAATTTTATATATTTCTGTTTAATTTGGAAAGTTTCACAAAACACTCAATACATTTACAGAGCTGTCTGTAGAGTTCAAATTGTTATAATCTTCCAGTGTTAAAATATTTTATTGTGGTTACAGATTGTGTGTACCTTGAAAATTATAGATCATTGTTAGTGAATATGATTGTCCTACATTTAACAATCTGTCATTAATTTTATTTTTATAAAGAAGCCAATAACATGCTTTCAGGTAGGTGTGTATAATATAAATATTCCCAAATGCTACTTTCAAGATTGCCTTTTGAGTTTTATTTTTCTGCCCCACTTTTTCTTTTCCAGCACTTCTAATTCTTACAGATTGATATTTTATTATCAAGTGGTATTCAATTGCCTGCCATAAATTGACTCCCATTGGAAATCATAATATAGGAGGCAATTTGCAACTAAGTTACACTTATTGTCTGATTCCTTTTACCTTAAACCTATTGACTAAGATTCTTTACTTGAACAAACTGTAGTTAGGCTTCTCTGAGCCTTCTTTTTGAGGAGGCCTCAGATTTGGGCTTATCTAGAATCCAGTTAAGTCAGTTCAACAAGGATCCCCTACTCTTGATAGCTGATAGCCCTCAATATTTGATCGATTCCTCATCTCCCACCTTTGATAGCTGATCACCCCAGCCTGCCTTCAGTAAGAATCAGTTAAGTCAGTTTAGCAAAAGAATCTCCTTTACCCTTGATGTTGCCTTGCGATTGTCCATCCACTGAATCCCTCACCCTGCTTCTTGGCTATAAATTTTCACTGGTCTTTTTTTAATTCATAGTTCAGTATAAATTCTTTTTGCTCTAGCAATACCCTCATTGCAAAAGTCATGAATAAAGTCTTTCTTGCCATTTTAATGAGTGTCAGAATATTTTTTCTTTAACACTGTTTAGCCTAATGTGCATAGGTTAGTGTTTATATCTATTTCTTTATTAGAAAAAATTTAACAAAATTTCACCCTTGAGATCTTCAAATAATGAGCACCATGAAAAGTTCAACCACATAAAATATCAAACTATACTGAGCCATAAAACTAAATCAAAAGAATAATGAAAAAATACACTTTCAATCCAAATATATGACAAAGATCTTAATACCTGACTATAGAAAGGGCTCTTAAAAAAACAATATAATGAAAAACACAAAATATATTGTAACCATGAATACAAATTACATAGAAAAAATGATGTACAAATAGTTTTTAAATCCATGAATAGATGTTCAAACTCAGAAACTTTTAGTTTTCTCCCAATCATTCTTCCATTTTTTTAGTAAAATAATAATATAAAATAAACCTGCTTTATATTTGCCTTCTACTGTAGCTATGGCATGTAGCTAGAGGTCTCACAACGATTGGTAAGCGCAATCATTGCAGAGACATCCAGTAGGCCTCCTTAAGAACACACCTCTCAGTACACCCACTGTATTTTTCTTCATTCCTTGTGATAGCTGAGGCTCCAGAAGTTGCTGGGAAGATGAGCTTGAGGCCAGAGTTGTGAACCTGGATCACAGGCAACTTTGTGGTACTGCCATTGTCAGCCCCAGGTTACCTTCTTCTCAATTTCAATTTTATTCTTAATGAGAGATATGTGCAACTTTATGTAGTATCAGTGTTCCTTAATTTGGATATTTTTCTTTTATATATACAAACTTTATTCTATATGCCACAAACTCATTTATAAAGAAATAAAAAATTTAAACATATAATTTTTAGTTATCAGCTAAGCAAAGATGAAAGTGGTTGCAACTATTCTGGTCAGGGTCTGGAAAGACAGGTCCTAATGCATTGTCCATGGTGCAGTCAATGTAAGTTGGTGAACATTGTTCGAAAACCATTTGGTGATATTTATCAAAATTTAAAATTATACATCCTTTGTCCCAGAGGTGTATATCAAGGAATTTAGTCATCTCTTTTACGGAAACTTCCTGAATGTCTACCCACCACTGCTGCTTATACAGTAATCCCCCCTTATCCACGGGGTGTATGTGTCAGTACCCCTAGTGGATGCCTGATATCACTGATAGTAAATAACCCTAAATATAGTATGTTTTTTCCTATACATACTATATATACATTCTATGGATACATACATTTTCTATGCATTCTATGATAAATTTAAATTTATAAAACAGATATAGTTAGTGATTAACAACAATAGCTAATAATAAAATAGAACAATTAGAATATCATAATAAAAGTGTTGCTCTATGAATTAGCATTAAACGTGTTTTGGGGACAAGATTTGTCTTAAGAGTTTTACAGAGCTTTGCCCTGAAAGAATATGTGAATATGTTGGTTTGCATTTCGAATGCTGTTACACTCGGAAGGGCGTCTCTGAAAGGCAGTAGCGGCTGTATCTCACGAGGCGCCGCGTTTCTAAGACCTAAAGAATTGGATTCACTTTGTAAAGCACAAGTGAATCTGTTAAAAACTACAGGCTGAGAGCTGACAATGGAGTGCCCTCCAGAACAAACAGCCTCCCGAAACGACAGTATCCCCAATGGCTAAAAGCAAAGCTTTTGTTTAAACCACTCTAGACTACCTGTCTCCATTCACGATAACCTAATAAACACGGAGCTTTCATATCTCTGTTTAACCCCTCTGTTTAAATGATAAACTTACCTTAGAATTTAGAAATTAACCTTTGAAAGACTTTGTAACCATTTGCTCACGTAAACAGAATTAGTTAAAGAATCTGTAGAAGGCTTCTGTAAAAGCCTTTTGAAAATCTGTTAACCTGAGAGGAATTACCTATTGTTATGTAAATCTGTTACCCCTGACAATTATTCACTATTTTCTATAAGTTACCATGTAAGACCTCATTGGGGCTTTTGAGACCCATGGAGAGTCAAAGCCCCCTCAGCTCCCGCTTTGTCTATAATCTTTATAAACTTATAAAACTATATCTTTGTCTCAGTGTATTCTTTTATTTTTTCCATTTTCCATTTTTCTCTATTATTTTATTATCCCTTGCAACTCTACCAAAGGGACTCGGTTTTTTGTGGGGAGCACTGGCCACATTCCCCGCATAAAAGTTATGTAAATGTGCGGTGGGTACACACACTCTTTCTCTCTCTCTGAAAATATCTTATTATTACCATATCTCTAGTAACCGAAAATTGAAACCGTGGAAAGCAAAATCGTAGCTAAGCAGGAACTACCATGCTATCATTTTGCAGACTTTTAGTCAAATGGACATACATAGAGTAAGGGAGGTTGCTATAAAAATGTTGAGTTGCAATTGCAGCATCATTTATCATAGACAAGAAATCGAGGTAAGTATAATGCTCAACAATAAGATTCTGGTAAAACAAAAAAAAAACAAAACAAAAAGGAATAGAACGTCAACTTAGTAGTAGACAACCTTGCATTTACAAAACATGAAGAAATTCCTGGATACCAATGTATGAAGTCACGTGGAACAGACTGTGTAAAAGTAGGTCTGTAAGTTCTTTCTTCCTAGGAATGCCTTAGGCAGTTTTGACCTCACCCGCCTTCCTCTTATAAATTAAATATGTTGACAGGATTTTCCAGTTGGGAGACAATCTCAAGGATGTTAGGACACATTGAGTTTTTAACAGGTAGTTCTTTTAGCAGAATATACATGCTATATCCTGAAAATAATCCACTTCATCAGACTACCTTGAACTGCAGACAGAACTTGATTGTCATTCTGGAAACAAAATGTGTCCCAGGGAGGAAAGGAAACTTCAAGGAAGCTGATTCTGATGGTTTGGGTCTTCCCAGATACAGAAGCTGTATTGGTAACATTATTTCTTTCTTGTATTTTCTAATTATTAGGAAAGGTCACGTTGGGTAAGATCTATAAATTATGTGAGTCTGTTTTACAATTCAGCCTTTACTGATAGCTCAGTATCCAAGACATGTTGGTACACATAAAGCAAATGGGAAACAAACTGTCTTTATAAAAGAAAATGTATCTATCTCCTCTTGTACAGATACAGAAAATATACTTCTGAATGAATACAAGAGAAATTTTTAACTGTAAGGAGTAAGCCTTAAGACAATGATTTATGTACTAAATTATTTATTCATATTCACTATTACTTTTACTAAAATTGAAGTAAACACAGATTTTTTTCCCTAACTCTAGATAAATATGACTGTCCTTAGCACTACTTTTTATATCAAGATCTATGAAAACTTACTCATTGAATTAAATGTTACGGGGTTGGTGAGGAAATTCAATTTCTAAGTCCAAGCTTATTCAATGAAAGCTATTAATTATTATAATATAAACAACACTGTATCAAGACTGAGGATTATATTAGAATAAACCTATTAATTAAAGTAGAAACCCATAGGAAGATTTCCATTAAAAAAGTAATTAGGATTCAATTGCAATAATCATGATAATGACAAAATAAGATTAAGTATAAATAAGGCATGAAAGACTCCTGAATAAATCTAGTTTATGTTTACATTTTTAATGTATTTAAGATATCTGACATAAATATTCTGTTGCTTTGCTTCTGTGTTTTACAGGAAGCTGGACAATGTTAGGTAGCTCAGTTCTTTGTAATTCTCAAAGAGACTTTTCCTAAACTCAAAGTCACTCATTATTCTCTCTAGTTTCATGATATTGTATTTTTTTTTTTTTTCTAGAGACAGTCTTGCTCTACTGTACAGGCTGGAGTGCAGTGGCATGATCATAGCTCACTGCAACTTCCAACTCCTGGGCTCAAGTAATCACTCCACCAAGGCCTTCTAAATACCTCAGGACTGCAGACACACACCCACCAAGTCTAGATTTTTTTTTTTTTTTTTTTTTTTTTTTTTAGAGATGGAGTTGTCTTGAGATCCTAGTCACAAGTGATCCTCTCCTTCTTGGCCCCTCAAAATGCTGGGATTACAGGTGTGAACCACCAAGCTCAGCCCATATTGAAATACATGGCCTCTGGTCTCAATTAATTTTTCATAAAAGCTTATTTAAATACATTTGAGGCTTATATATTTTAAAATTCACATTGCTATTTTATATGAAGTTGTATTATTTGGAAGGAATTGGAGGAAAGGGTCTTTTCTTTTCAGATTATATCCTTCTATGTCGCTTTTAATATGTTTAAAAGATTCTTCTACTACCTTAATAAAAGAGGTCAGAAATACAGCTTATGACATTAAATAACCATATAAATGAATTCAAACAAAACCTTATTCAAATAAATATTATATCTTCTTTTTTTCTTTTTTTATTTCTCTTTTTTAAGCACTATTGTGGGGAAAGATTATAAGGTACTAGATCTCTGAAAATCACTTTGAGATGAATTAAATAGTTTACATAAGTAAAGCTTATTCTGTATACAGCCACTACAAATAGAATCCAAAGTAGAATTCTGTAACTCAGAAAAATCTACAATAAAAGTAATGCTTTAGATAAAAACCTTCATATTCTAATAATCCTTGCAAATCTATGACTTTTCAGTGTGATATGAGAGGGTAGAAAACCTAATGTATAAATTGTTATTTTTAAACTTTGCCTAAGAACAATGCTGCTGAAAGTCTAAAAAAAAAGTTTGGGAACGATAGCAGATGACAGTATGATTCTTAATATAGTAAATTTATAAATCTTATGATGAGGATATAGGACAATGGAAGATTAAGGAACCTATTAATGGAGAAATAAAAGCCCAACACTCTGATCATCATTTTTTTCAAAATCATCTAACTTATAGCAGGTGATTTCTTTCTGAAAATAAAAATTAGTTACATCATGAAATATAAAAATATATTTTGGCACATTATTTATAAGCAATGATGGCTCATCTAGAACTGGAAGAATGAATTTCTTTCTGGTCTGTGACAAAAAGTAATCACTTAACAAAAGTATATTCTATATGTTCTTCTCAGATTTGAACTGAGTTTTTAAACACGAGATGATTTAAAATAATCAGTGGTAGTAAGTATAACTTTACAGCATATACAATTTCATTTAATGACAACTGCTTCATCAGCCAACATTGAATGCATGTCCAGTCTAAACAAAATAACCAGAATTTATCACACACTTAATACATGAAACCCTATAAGTACTTTTACATATTTCGAAATTTAGTTGTCATATCAGCTCTATGATATGTTTCATATTCTTCTTCATTTGTCAAGTAAATAAATTGGAACCCAGGCAATTTAATATCTTTTCCAGAAATGACAGTCTTGTCGGATTTGTACATAAATAACCTTAGCCTTTTTCATAAGTATACTGTATTGTCTTTAAGCAACTCCATTCAACAATAAGAAAATGAATATTTTAAAGCCATCATTTTTACTTTCAATGTCCTTAGAATTGAAGATTGGAAATATGCCCACTATAATAAATAAGATACCACAGTATTATAATCATATGAGAAACATATATTAATATACATAAACACAAATGAATACTCAGATTATTTTTTATTATTCCCCCATAATTTTTTTTATTTAGAACTTGTAGAATAGGCTATCATTTTGAAAATATGCTCTTTAACTGAATTAGAAATTGAGAAAGAACACAATGTTATTTATTTTAATATTTTTAAATGTATATGATTAAATCTATCTCCTTAGCCAATGTTAAATTTTAATTTGGGGGGAACATAGATGAATTATACATGTTCTGATAAATTAGAATTGTGTTAATAAATTCTAAAAAAACAAATCTGTATCTTATTAAACAATAATATTTAATGTTAAATATCAATAATTATATGAGCCAAAAATATTACTATTGAGACCGTCATAAAGGTCTTGATCCTCTTCATCTTTATACTGAGCAGGCTAAAGAGGAAGAGGAGCAGGAGGGGTTGGTTTTTCTGTATAGGGGGTGCAGAGGTAGAATAGTTGGAGGAGGTGGAAGGCGAGTCAGGAGAGAAAGGCACAATCCATGTAACTTTTACTGAAAAAAAACTGAGTATAAGTGGACTTGCATAGCTCAAGCTCATGTTGTTCAAGGGTCAACTGTATTTCACATCCATAATTTGGTAGGTCAACTTTTTGTTTTGTAATCACTTTATTATTTTATTAGTTCTCAGTTTTGTAATTTTATCCTTTAATTTTCATCCTGGTATGATTCTTCTGTATTTTTTGATCACCTTGTCCCTTGTATGGATGTCATGTTTTAATTCTCTTTTCAATCCCACATGTTCTTATTCCATGGTCCTCACATGCTGTTGATGACATTTTTGCCCATATCTGTTCCTCAGCTGCATTCTTAAGTCTCTCAGTGGTATACGTTTACTTGTATTCTGCTGAACAGTAATGATAATGAACTAGCAAGCATCATGAATAGTAATTTTTGTAGAAATTCTTTCAAGCTTAATTTTCCATGTGTATTTATATATTGCCCTATCCGAGGCTTGCACTTGGATTATAGGATTGTTTGTATTCCTTCCCAATTTATGTGGTGAGATTGAACTGCTTCCATTCTATCCTGATGGAAGACAACATTTAGTTAATTCAAGATATACAATCAAACAAAATTTTGTTTGATTGTATATCTCTCCAAGTGTCTATGAATGAGCTGGCCATTCAATTAGTCCATGTGGTTCCTGTCGAAATATTCCATTTTTTCATTTGTTGAAATGAAATGTTACAGGGCTATTATGAAGATTAAATGAAATAATTTATTTAAAATGTAAAAAATGTTTCCATAGCTCAGTAAATGCTTTTTCCTCTAAATCAGTTTTCTTAGATTATCAAGAAAGCATTTAATCACTAAATCTTATCAAGTATAATTATAATAGGAATATATTAACTCAATAGGAAATCGCTCCAGGACAAAAGTCTTTCTCAAAGAATCATCTACTTTGAATTTAACAAAGAAGAAATCCATTTTTGTTTCATTTTAAGAATTTTCATTATTTTTTCCTGAAAGCCAACTATTTCATATGCTTTGAATTTAATTATTAGTCCATAAAAAAAAAAGTAAAGATATAAATTACCCCAATTTTGGTAGTCACGGAGGTTTGTCACTCAGATCTGTTGCTGGAGGTATAGCCAGATGACAGCCTCTACCTGCTGCACCTTCTGGTTTCACTGAGGTATATGAACCTAGGTCCAGCCTTTTCCTGGCTGTTCTCAGTGAAGAAGTGAGCAGAGAAGGGGCAATAGAACTGGGCCATGTCTACCCAATGCAGAACCCGTCTAAGAGCAAATCTTTGCTATGGAGTCTCCTATGGTTTGGCTGAGACTTTCTCAGAGCTGTCCTGGAGTGTAAGGTTCCTCCCACCCCGTCCTCCTCCCTGTCATAAATATCATATCATGGTGTCAGAAATGGATAGGCCTCTGGAAGCTCCCCCTGCCATCCTCTGCTCTTTGCCCTCTTTCTCATTCACAGACACTTCATTCAACACACTTTTTGCTCTTCTAAATCTGTCTTGGTATCTGCTTCTCAGAGAATTTGATCGACACACCCCTGAATTGAGATTTTTCTTTGATTAGTATTAAGAAATGTTGCCTCCCTTAATAGCCAAGGCTGGGCAAAATGGAAATAAAATTATGTACATAAAGAATATCACATATAGTATTATTTAAAAATCCCATGCCATTTAGTAAGCACATAAGACGTCACCACCTTTACTATGGAATGAGGCCTCCATTTTTGTATTTTTCATGATAAGAATGATATCTCCACGTTTTCTCATATAGTGATGATCAGTTTAAAAAGAAATTTGGTTATAAGGATCATCAAAGAGAGCCGCAGTAATTTTGGGAGTAAATTTTATGAAGTCATGGACTTTGCAATCTATCCCACTTATTTCAAACACTTTTTTTGGTAACACAGAGTATATTACAATATAATTTTATATAACATAGAAAGATTGATTTTTTTAAAGTGCTCTATGGGATGTTCAAAATTATCCTGTATAGTCTGTCATTTTATATAAGAATAAATTAAGATTCTGACAAACTAAAGTCACCATTATCACCATAACCAGAATTAAAATCTCCATCTCTTGATAATATGTTTTTATATAAATAAAGTGCAGTAGTTTGAATATTGCTTTTTATCAGAACATCAGTTTAAACAATTATACATGAAGTTTCCTTCCTACTTTGATCATTTCTCTAATGGCACAAAAGTCTGAAAGGCTACTTAAAGTAAATCTACATGTATTCAAATTTCAGATAAAGGGAATGGGGGATAAATAAAGATTTGTTAGTTATTGTAGAATTTGGGGTCTCAATTTTAAATGCAAGGAAGGATTATTAATGGATGCAAAATACCCTGCTTAAGCTCAAAAAAACGAATCCTTCATATGTTGTAAGAATATATCGGTGCCAATTACCACTGAATTTGACTTAAGTATTAAAATGCAATTTCTTTTCATCCCTATTTGAAATCCCAGTGTCATTACTCTAATTCTGTTGTTATGTATCATTAGAACATTATTTTCTTGAATACATGAGCATTTTTAAAAATGACTGATACAATCATGAGATTAAAGTCTTTTTATTTGATTAATATCCACTCATGCCCGAGCATCTTGTTTTCTCAGAGTTTATGCTAATACACACTAATCTCCTTTTAATCCTATAGAGAGCCACAAGTGTGAATTGGGTGGGCGAAAGAGAATCCTGTGTGCTCAATATATGTTAATGCCGGAGGGATACAAAATGATCATACTGTTCTGTATATAAATTTCATAAGTGCATGCAGGAAAACTCATTGCTAAAATCTGCTTCAAGTGAAGATTTTCATTAATGATAAGAAAACGTGAATCGTGGTCTCTGGGGATATACAGAAGAATCTACAACGGTAATCTCAAAGAGCAAATCCTATTAGGCAGATGGTATCGTAGAGAAAGAAAAACGGGCTCAAGCTGGGAAGAAGGAAATTTCCAGATCCTCTTAGTATGACAAGTAAAATGGAAAGTGCCCCTGTGGTAAAAAGAAGACAGATAATACATATTCATAGCTGGAAAAGTCATAAAGAGTATTTGAATCATGACAAAATCAAAGGAAGAAAAAAGAACAAAGGTTAACATTCCTAAGTAAGCAAATTCGACAAGTCTTATACATTTGAACATTTAATTCAATATAGCATTATAAAAATATTAACCGTGGATATTTTTTAGCATTTAATTTTTATTGTTAGACCTCATTCTAATCTAAGAATTGCCAGATCGTGATTTTTAAAGACATACAGTACCTTTGGATATAAAATACATTTTGTTAAAACATGTATCTACTTATGTAATTCTCACCTCTACTTTCCACCCATATTTTCCAAATAAATTGCGTTAGTATCCAAGATTTTCTAAACTCTTAATGTATTTACAAAAATAGTTGTTGATGCAATGTGTTCCTAGTTTTCTAAAATAAATTACTTTATTATTTATTTTTCAGTTTTAAAACAACCTGTTTCTCTTAAATCTTTCAAGTAATGAAACATACAAACAATAAGTAAAAATAATTCTAATATCAAATATCCAGACATCAACACTATTAATATTTTTAGGGAAAACCTCTCAGAATCACTCTATGTTACACACATATAAAAGCAGGTAATTATAAAGAAAAATAGAAATGTGTGGATTTATAAATGTTGTATGTCTAAACAATATTACATAACATCTTTCTTTTCAATAAATATTTGTTTCTCTTATATGAAGGGTTACTATTTTGTGAGCACTTACTATGTGCCAGACATATAGCAGATGTAAGCAGCATACAGCAGTAGCTATTAATAAATGTTAGTTGCTATATCACCTAATTTTTATAAGGCTCCTGTATATTAGTAATGAATACTTCTATTTTATAAATAAAGTTTTTTTCATGCCTGCTAACACAACATCCATTCTACAGTCCACGGATCAAGGAGTAATGTTAACTTCCAAGTCTTGTTTAAGAAATACATTTTGTAAGGCTATAGGTGCCATAGTGATTCCTCAGTTGTATATGGGCAAAGTAAATTAAAAACATTTTGGAAAGGATTCTCCATTCTAGATGCCATTAAGAACATTTGCAAAGCATGGGAAGAGGTCAAAATACCAACATTAACAGGAGTTTGGTTCCAAAATATTAAGGAGGTACAAATGTTTGTGTTATGTGGATAGCTTTTATAATGCTTTAGGCAGAGCTACAAGTGTGTCCATCACCTGAATAATGTTCATTGTGTTAGGTTAGTCTGTGTGGATGTTCCCTGGTCCCCTGGTTCCCAGTGTCAAGAAGGAATACTGGTACCGGGTCGAGCTGATGACATGGAGTGATCACAAACAGAGCAATTTTATACCAACAGTTTATCACATGAAAGAATGAAAGTAAAGAAGGAAGCTACGCAAAGTGAAAACATATTCCAGACAGAATGCAATGGGTCAGTCTCCATGAGTGGAGAAAGACTCCGAAGTCTGAGCACACACTGCCTTTCATAAGCTCACTAGTTTGTCCCGCCTTTCTTCTGACTGGATTGGTTGTCAAGTTTCCCGCCTCATGGGGTGATTGACAGATTGGTGTTATATAACAGGTTACATAACAGGTTGGTTATGTAACAGTTTTCCTTTCTACACATGTATCGTCCCCAGAATCTTTCAGGAGCCCACTCTATTATGCTAATTAGATGGTAATTAGCTCTATGTCAGTTAAAGGTTACTAGGAAGTTTTTACTCTGTGTGTTCTTACAAGGGAACAGTTCCTAGCCACAATTTGGTTCCCACTCTCCACCTTTAGCCACTTCTTTGCTACCTGTTTACCCTCTACCAGACCTCACAATTGTACGTTTCAGGTAGGTTTTTAACACTCCTCCCCCTTCCTTTCTTGCTTTCCAAAGATTTTTACTTTTTTCTGTGCCCATGTGTGCACATTAATTAGTTCAAGATTATTAGAGAGTACCTATGGTATTTGTTTTTCATTTTTGAGATACTTGACTTAGGATAATGGTCTCCAGTTCCATTGAAATTGCTGCTAAAGACATTAATTCATTTTTTTTTATAGTAGAGTAGTACTCCATGGTATACATATACCACATTTTGTTAATCCACTCATGAATTTATAGGCACTTTTGTTGATTCCACATCTTTGCAATTGTGAATTGTGCTGCAATAAGCATTTGAATGCAGGTGTCTTTTTAATAAAGTGACTTCTTGTCCTTTGGGCAGATACCCAGTAGTGCGATTGCTGGATGAAATGTTAGGTTTACCTTTAGTGCTTTGAAAAATCGCCATACTGATTTCCATAGAGATTGTACTAACTCGCACTTCCGCCAACAGTGTATAAGTGTTCCTTTGTCTCTGCATCCACACCACCATCTATTGTTTTTGGACTTTTTAATAAAAGCCATTCTAAAAGGGGTAAGGTGATATTTCATTGTGGTTTCAATTTTCATTTCTCTGATGATTAGTGACACTGAGTATGTTTTCATATGATTGTTGGCCATTTGTCTATCTTCTTGTGAAAAAAGCCTCTGTTCCTTGCTTTTGCCCACTTTTTAATGGGCTTGTTTATTTTTTTCTTGAGATTTGCTTGAGTTCTTTGTAGATTCTGAATATTAGCTCTTTATTAGTTGTGTAGTTTGCAAATATTTTCTCCCACTCTGTTGAACATTTATTTATTTATTTTCCACCGTGCATAAGCTTTTTAATTTAATCAAGTCCTATTTATTTATTTTTGTTTATTTTTGTTGTAGAAAAAATAATAAAGAAGAAGAAAATAAAGACAACAGTAGTGTCATAAGACATTTGTGAGAATAAAATGGTTAACATATATAGATCTTTCAGAACAGTGCTTGTCACATAATAACTATTAATTGTTGTGACTATAATAATTATTCTCCTAAGGGAGGGAAGGCCAAATGAATCTCAAAGTCTCCAATAACATTATCCAGTGTGAAGACCTGAGTTTAGCTTTAACAGTTCCAGCTTCTGTTTTACTAAAACATCAGAACTGATATTTGAGGCCTTTTTTAAAAAAAAAAAGAAAATAAGATAATTTGGCCTTATTTCCTAGTGGTTAGGCAGCTTCTGGTAAGACCTTAGGTATTCCCTTTTCTTCTCCTCTAAAGTCTGAATGAAAAGATTTCATATTTAAAATTCTGTTATTTATTGCTTTACAATGTGACTTATGACAATAAATCTATCAAGGTTTAAGTAAAAAAAAAGGATGAATGGGAATATGAACTAATG
Source organism: Avahi laniger (assembly GCA_963575035.1). Taxonomy (NCBI): domain Eukaryota; kingdom Metazoa; phylum Chordata; class Mammalia; order Primates; family Indriidae; genus Avahi; species Avahi laniger. Next base: position 17,920 of record CAUYSK010053834.1, on the reverse strand, counting down.
ATACATGCCTTATATGTATATTTTATATTACAATTGATTATATGACCATACATGAAAGTGAGAAAATAATAGGAGTATTTTAAAAAGTTTGCATTGTAAGCATGTTTAGGGGAACTTGACTGGTCACAGGGAGCAAGCAATAATAAAAAGATGAAAAGGTAGTCATAATTTTAAAAGTACGTGTATTTTGAAGCCATTTTGTGTTGGGGTTTCGGGTTAATTTTTCTTTTATTCTTGTATTTCTTAGCATTTTTTATGATGAATATATAATTAAAAAACAATATATACAATTAGAAAAAAATAAAATATTTTTCTTGTGTGAGAAAGCAGAACAAAGCAAAGCAACAACAACAACAACAAAAAAACAAAAACCCCAGGAGTTTGGAACAAGTTGATTCTGACCCTCATGAATGACGTTGAGGGACTCAAGACTTCTGTGGAAGAAAAACCCACAGATGTGGTGGAAATAGCCAGAGAATTAGCCTTAGAATTGGAGCCTGAAGAGGTAACTGAATTGTTGAAATCTAGTGATAAAACCTGAATGCATAAGGAGTTGCTCCTTACAGATGAGCAGAGAAAGTGGTTTGTTGAGATGGAAACTACTCCTGGTAAAGATGCTGTGAACATTGTTGAAATGACAATGGATTTAGAAAATTGCATAAATTTAATTGATAAAGCAGAGAAAGAATTTGAGAGGATATACTCCAATTTTCAAAGACATTACACTGTAGGTAAAATGGTATCAAACAGTATGCCATGCTATAGAGAAATGTTTTATAGAAGAGTCAATTGATGCAGCAAGATTCATTGTTGTCTTACTTTAAAAAATAACCACAGCCACCCGAGTCTTTAGTGCCTGGTTAAAATAAAATCACTTCCACTCAACCTTCACCAAAATATATTACAAAGCAAGTCCTATTTTTTTCTTCTTTGATATTTAGTTACTTATTTGAATGCCACCAATTTGTTTTAGAGAGAATTACATTCTTAAATGACTTCCATAGAGCCAGGTTCAAGATAAGAAATGACTCATGGAGAAAACAACAGCAACAATAAAAGAAACAAACAAAAAACTTATCTAACTTAACCTATCTTATAGGTGAGAGCACTTTATCATTTATGTTTAGGGCACAATATTTTAGCCATGTAAGTATTATAAAGAATTCTTCCACAAACAAAAATCTTCCCAAATTTGTAATTATATGCTATTTGTGAAATTTATTTTAAGTAGTCCATTTCATGGAGTTGAGGTTTTTTTCTGTTAATAAATGTAATTTTAAATTATATTTAGCATTGATAAGACATTGTGTCACTAAATAAATTTCTTAATACTAAAACTATACTCTGTTTTAAGTTTTTTCCTTTATATAATGGTGCTAACAATTAGATCTGTCCCCGTAGGATTGTTCTAAGGATTAAATGCGTTAATTTGCTTCTAGAAAAATGCCTACTGTAAAATATTTTCAGTATCTACTAGTTATTATCTTCTCATATATTTCATGTATTGAAACTTCAGTTCAGGAATATTTCAGTTACTCCAGGCAATAATCTTATTAGTAGATACTATTATTATCTATATTTAGCGCATTACATAACGAGGTTTAGAGATATAAACTAAAGATTAAAAGCTCAACTACACACAGGGTTACTGTGTAGTAGAGTCATTCTTTTACTACATTTTATTTAGTCTTCATGTCCATTCATACAGCATCTCAAATTATCTATAATTTTGTGGTCCAAAAGGAAAGATCCTATGGAAGAAAAAATCAGGAATATTACAAAAAAAAGATTTTGAAGAAACAAAAAATATTAGAAAGGTTTCTTAATATGAGGATTAAGAAAATTTCACTGAATATGTCAAATAAAAAGTAATATATAATCATTAATGTAAATATTTTGTGGAATACTTCAACAGATGCCAGATTTAAGGAATATCAGAAAAAATTTATTTGTCCAGTACTTGTAAATAATGGGAATGTGATACTTGTTCTTAATTCCAGCAGTTACAGAGCGCTTATTCTGGATTACAAACATGTTTGAAAAGATTTAGACATACATTTATGGTAAAACATATGTAATTGTTTTTTCTTCTTAATTAATAAAGTTTTCCAATTGCTATTTATTCATGAAGTTTATTTTCAGATCAAAACATCCAAGTCTGGATATGAATATTTGTATGCAGATACGCAAAAGCTTTTAATATCAGAATTTCAAATAACAAAATTACTGAGAAATAAAACTTCTAAATTTTACATTCTGTATATTAAATATGTCTTTATAGATTGGGCATTTTATGTTAATCTTGAGTTAATTCACTTTATTCATTGAGAAGACACTTCAGTCCTTCCTCAATTTGATTTCAAGAGAGTTTATGAAAATTTCAATTTTTTCTACTATTTTATTGATTTCTCAGAGTTTAATTTGATAAGAGGTTAAGAAAAAGTACTGATTTTACAGTAAATAATACTTTAACAGTGTAAAGTACATTTGAATGCATTAAGTGTTCAACTATGTAATTAAATATGCTAACATAGTAATTACCTGTTCTAATTATGATACATAATTAGTATAAGTGCGTATAATTATGTAGTTACATGAAACATCCATGTGATAATAAAAAATTTTGTTTTAATATTTAAGATAAAAATGGGGAATTAAATAATAAAGTAAATCAAATTTGGAGGAAATATTCATGTCATTCACAATGAACTTTGTAATTCTCTGTTGATTAGCAGTTATTTGTTTGAATAACTAAAATAATTCTTACCGTTGTTTTCAAAAGTTACAAATGAAAAAAAGAAAGGTCAAAATATCAGATTAAGTAATTTAGCACTTAGATGACTGTCTGATCACCCAGAATAATTAATTCTTTAAAGCTAAAAATATTCCCTGATGTCAACAATGATAACAGAACTTCCTGCAAAACTGATTTCAGAGAGACTTAAGCAAACCATTCTAAAATTAAAATAATTATCTTTGAATTTCCACAGATATAAATGATTTCTCAATATCTAAAGAGTAAATCAATTAATTTATTTATCTAGAAATCTCTTTGAGAGAATATTATCATGCTTGCTTTTAGATCTTCTATGTGTAATATGTTGTGACTTTTTTTTAAATACCCATGGGAGAAAATTAGTAAAAGTTGTTTCAAAATTCTCATTGAGGTAAAATTATAAAGACTATTACACAGTGCTAATCACAAAAATAGTAATCAATTAACATAAATATACATATTTTTATAAATATATATTGCATAATTGAATAATTTAATGAATTAATTGCTCATAATTGAGCAATTCATGATTAAAATAACCCTTGGGCTATCTATATTCATGCATTAACCCCTGTTTTAGAGCAAACTTTGAATTGTTTCTTAAGGAAAAAGTACAAGCTTAAGTGAGACGTCCTTGTATTAAGTTGTCCTAAATGGCCTATACAATGTTTTTTAAGAAGATATCAACCCCAGTTCCTGAAAGTTATACAATATAATTCTGTCCTTCATGTCCAAATGTTGATACAAGAAGCCCTTGTCAGAAAAGTATAACCTTTTGATAAATTACGCTGAGCTTATCTGAATACTTATTGAGAATTGCCCAATGAAGATGCAGTTCATTGTGTTCTCTAGGTAGTCTACATTTAATCAAATCCTCTGAAAGCAGCATTTTTAAACCATATCAGGTTAACCTGTCAAAGAATTGCCTTTATTGAACTGTACTATTGTTTTATGGCTCTGATATTGACCTTCATTTTGAGGTTATAAAGACCCTGTATCTAAATCAGGCAAATTTTCCATGTCAGTTTGCACATACTGACAACACAAGGCAGTTCTAGGAGTGTTTTGGGTCTAGAGGTCTAAAGAAAATGAAAGTAATAGTTGTTGATATTAAAGTATAGTTGATCCTTGATTACTGTGCAGATTAGAGCACAGACCTGTATACAGTCAAATATCCACATATAACTTTTGACTCCTGAAACACTTAAGTACTAATAGCCTACTATTGACCAGATGCTTTACTGATAACATAGTAAATTAACACATATTTTGTATATTATATGTATTATATACTGAATTCTTACAATAAAATAAGCTTAAGAAAAGGAAATGTTATTACAAAAAACATAGGGACGAGAAAACATATTTACTCTTCATTAAGCAGAAGTGATCTTCGTCCTCATCTTCATGTTGAGTAGGCTGAGGAGCAGGAGGAAGAGGAGGGCTTGGTTTTGCTGTTTCGGGGCTAGCAGAGGTGCAAGAACCTGCACAGTTCAAACCTTAATTGTCCAAGTGTCAACTGCATGTTCTAGGTTTGGCAAATACCTATTGTGAATAGAAGGTCTTCTGAACATAAAAGAAGGGGTTTAGGTGAAAAGCAAATATTAATATAAACAAATTGGGGTCCTTGCTAGTTAAGAACTTATAATATAAGCAAGGGAATAGAATGCATGGTAAACACATTTACAAGCAGTATCAAGACATGTTTAATGAAAGGGCCTGCAAATCCTCCTGCCGTCTTTCCTTCTTCATGATTGTCAAGGTTTTATGTGAAGTGCTTTAGAAATATCAATATCATTTTGTATATTTTCAATCTAATAGTGTCATGAATTGCTCCTTCATTACTTAGTCTGTTTCGTATTGGTGATCTTGCTTTTATTTAATACTGGGATTCACAAGTGATTCACAGAAGGCAAAAAGACTATGTGCATAGTATTTATTAACAATTTAGTGCTTAACATTGCTATAGCTTGTCCTCTCAAACCTCACGTTGAAATTTGATCCCAGTGTTGGAGGTGAGGGCCTATGCATTTGGGCTACTGTTGCTAATTTTGTAGTTTTTAAAATAATAGCAGGTAGCCAGACGATGTAATTGATATTATGTCACAAATCTTTTTTATTGTTCACTTCATCTTTAAGCATGACCTAATAGAGTGACATATATTGAAATTAGAATAGTAAATACTATCAATTAATATGCTTATTCTCATTAAAGAAACTTGGCTTGTCTTATACAAAATGAATAATTTTGTTACTGAGAAATAATAAATATTCAAAAATCATAGAAAATTCAACAAATTATGTATACTTAGCACAGTTCAGACAGTTCTAAATATTTTTTATATTGGTGTATGCAAAGACACAAACAAGGGACCTTCACATGGCAGCATCTGAACAGGACAGTCATGTGGTAGATTCTATTTTATCATTTAAATTTTACAGCAAAAACTGAGAAAAAGGGAGGTAAAGTAATTTATTCAGTCCCACACTAGTTAGAAGTGGTGGGATTATAACCTAGGACTAAGCATGAAACCTGGACTATCTGAATTTAGGGTGTCTGCACTTAACTATAATGTCACTTGGCCATTTGACACTTTTACTAGAAATTTATTTTGTAAATCTAAATATTTTAGGTTAAGCAAATCCTTTCCCCCCTTTTTAGGATTATTTCCATTTCTATTTCACATATTTCAGTTCAAGCCCACCTGAAGCAGTATTGGTGATGTTGTTTTCTGTAAATAGGGATTTGCTTTTTGCTTTTTTGTAATTAATCATTCAATAATGAGGTATAAACACACACATGCATTGTCTTATGTCAACTAGTTTATTTTTAACCCATAATTCATAATTTGTTCAGGCTTCTGTGATAATGACTCATTGAAATCATAGTAATTATGCATTTATCTTTATAAAATAGCTGCTGCCATCCATTGGTTCTTAAGGGACCAGATTCCAGAGATTTGTACAGAAGATAAACTCTTTTACTTGTGAATGTACATTGTTTATTTCTGAGTAATCTTTGGTAAATGTTTCTACTTCTATTTTTCACTGACGCTTTCAAATTTTTCTTTAGAAGGAAGATTTAACTATGCAGAATAATTCTTACCTTCAAATAAATTCTAGTAAGGAGACATTGTTACCATTCAAGATACATGTATTCTCAAATAGTAGAAAACTTTGAACACAATGCTAACAAGAAATTCTTACATTCTTACCTTTTTCAACATTGTCTTTCCTTTTTCAGTTCTATCATTAGTTTTTTCTTAAGTGTCATGATGAAACGTGGGTTAACACAGACATACTTCATTATAGAAAATAAAAAGCATGCAAAAGGTATCAAAAGCAAAGAATGATTATCAATATAAGATGAAAGAATGGGATCCTTGTAAATACCAAGAGTAACTGAGAATTTGAATTGTGCAAACGTTTTCTTTCAATTTCTTATGTTTGTGGGACATAAAGACTGCCAGTTTTGCCCTGGGATATTTCCCCAGGACTTTATGCGTCTTTTGATGGCATTCATAATTAGGCTGTTAAAGAGGATAATGCATTTACTCATGACCTTTCTACAGTGAATTAAAAGAAAATGGTGGGTTTCTATTGTCCCTACCAATCCTTGTTCCTCTGAAATTCATAGGCTCTTTATCAGATCCTTCTGGAGTTACAATCTAACCATGACAGCAGAACATAAATATTCAGTGTTTCAATGTCCAAGATTATGAAAAGAATTATTGCTCACTACACACACACACACACACACACACACACACACACACACACACAAACACGTAGATAGATAGATATACACAAACACACACACACACACACACTCAGGCTGCTATAACAAACAAAAATACTGTAGATTATGGCTTAAACAACAAACATTTATTTTTCACAGTTCCACAGAGGATAAGAGGTCCAAGACCAAGGTGGGCAGCCAATTTGTTGACTGGTAGGGCTGGCTTCCTGGTTTAGAGAAGGTCTTTTCCTCACTGTGTCCTCACATGACAGAGTAGCAGGAAGCTTTCGGGGATCTCTTTTATGTGGGTACTATTCCCACTCACGAAGGCTTCATCCTCTTGACCTAATTATATTTCAAAGGCCCTACCTCCTATAACCATCACCTTGGAGGTTAGGATTTCAACATATGAACTTGGGGGACACAAATATTCAGTACATAACAACGGTAGTCACAGAAGCACTTTTTCATATTGTAAAGAGTTTTGCTTATTTTCAAAACCAATTATGTGATAATATATTATTTATTTCAATCTCTAATGATATTAATAGGCATGTGATTTCTATCATTCTATTTAGAAAAATTTCAAATATATATATTTTTAAATTTTCTCTTTCATAATTTTTTTTTTAAATTTCTCTTTTAAAACTCGACATGGAACAAAATGTGTACACCGCTGATGGGATTGCAAACTAGTGCAACCTCTGTGGAAAGCAATATGGAGATACCTCAAAGAGATACAAGTAGAACTACCATTTGATCCAGCAATCCCATTACTGGGCATCTACCCAAAAGCACAAAAGATATTCTATAAAAAAGACATCTGCACCAGAATGTTTATAGCAACACAATTCACAATTGCAAAGATGTGGAAACAACCCAGGTGCCCATCAATATGTGAGTGGTTTAATAAAATGTGTTATATGTATACCATGGAGTTCTGCTCAGCCACAAAAAACAAACCTCTTGTATTATCCTGGAAAGAGCTGGAACCCATTCTACTAAGTGAAGTATCCCAAGAATGGAAAAACAAACACCACATGTACTCATCATCAAATTGGTTTTAACTGATCAATATTTAAGTGCACATATAGTAATGACATTCATCAGATGTCGGGCAGATGGCAGTGGGAAGGAGGAGATGGGTGTATACACATGTGATGGGTGCGGAGGCACCGTCTGAAGGATGGACACGCTTGAAGCTCTGACTCGGGTGGGGGAAGGGCAATATACATAACCTAGACATTTGTACCCCCATAATATGCTGAAATAAAAAGGAAAAAAAACAAAACAAAATTTATACCTGAAGATTATTCATGTATCAGTGGAGATAAAAGTATTGTGCTAAATTTTCTTATAGAGAGCAAATAGCTGGTTTCCAGTGGCCACACACTTAGTGATTCTATTTCTAATCATTTTTATTTTTAATTTTTCATTAAATTTTGGCTTCTGTAATAAAATATCAATTACAAAATCATCTGATTTTGTTAGCATTTATTCTTTACAGATGAGGGGTAAAAAATAGATTGTCCTTTCAATTTTTTCTAAGTGCTGAAAATTGGTGTCAAGAAGAATTCTGAGGCTGTATGGAAATGTCATAATGGAAAACATGCCGTGATATAAAAAATTAACAAAGAAATGAAGAATGAAAGAAAAGGCCTGGAGTTTTTTGATCTTGTAATAATACATAGTTTTCTCTTAGAACATTTACTTTATATATTTCACTTTTTGTTTCTATCCATATAGTAACCTGATCTAAAAAGTTGTAAGCTTTATGGATATGTATTGTTCTAATAATTCTTAAATTTTAAGAGTCAACGCTCATAACAACAATGTTTACAATATGATGTAAGTACTGTTATTTCATATATCTTACAAATGAGGAAACTGGAGCAGAGAGAGAGTAATAAAGGAACTTGTTATGTAGCTTTACCTCTGTGTAAATGCCCCCTAGTGGGGACTGCACCACCATTTGCCCTAGAATACCAACCCCTGCCCCTCGGGCCCTACAATATAGCTGCCTTACAGCCGCGAGCCCTGAGTTGATGGCCACTCCCACCACTACCAGTTTCAAATGAAACATGACAGCATAAATGTGAGATGTAAGACCCCGAGAGTCTGTTAAATTGAACAAATGATGCAACCTAGATGTGTGGGAAAGTTAATTCCAGTGGGGATAAACTTTGATCAATAGAAAAAAAAAGAAGACAGACAAGAATCAGACAGTTAAATTTCCCTTCTTTTTCTCTTCCATAGACTGCTTCAAGATACGGTTTGTCTGTTTGAAGAAATCTCATGTTTGAGACGATCAAATGTTGAGGGATGTTTCTCATCCTGGCTCTGTGAACCAGTCAACAAGCCCAGTAGCATCTTAGTCTCTTTTGTTCCATCTTTCTTTTCTTCCCTTCTCTTTTTCCTCAATCTCTCTATTCTGGGTATAAATGTCCAAATAAAGCACCAGTGTTTTCATCTTTGCTTCAAGTTCTGTTTAATAATAAACAAAGATGTCTACCTATGGTCAACATACCTACTGAGCCAGGATTTAAACTCAGATGTTTGACTATATAACTTATACTACTCTCTACTGATGCTAGTGTAAAATCACGATGCTATGATACAAATATAAAAACAAGTTATTTGTGCCGAATCCGCAGACTCATTTTAACAATCAGAATGTTTTCACTAAAGACCTACAACAGACTTCAGGGTTTTCACCTGTCCCAAGAATTCCTCAAGACTGATAATTTTTCCATACTCTCTTCTGTCATCTGTAGCATGGGCCCTTTTCCTGGGGTGTGCTCCCTTCATGGTTTCAAGATAACTATAGCAGCTGCAGAACACAAATTCACATAACAATATTCAGAGGCAAAATTAACCTTTCTTACTTTTTTGAAATTGAAAAATCCATTTCATAGAAGATTTCTTACCAGACTTTCCCTAATATGTCATTGGCCAGAATTGCCTCACATACTCATGCCTACACTGATACCTAGGGAAGGATAGGGGTGACTTCAGAACATCCTCATACACTCTCTGCTAATGGCAATTAGGAACATCGTCTGCTAAGTCATGGCTGTGCAGAAGACTTCAGATATATAAATGGAACTGAAGTTCTCTTAAAAAGGAAGTCATCTCAAGAATGGAAGTTATGTACAGCAGAGTGGGAGCAAAGACAGCCTGAGACCCTGCAGCCACATAGACTACCAAACCAGCCCTTCACTTCTCGTCAACGAATTATGTTATGTGTGAGAATAAACTGCCGAGCGCTCAATCATTATATTCCTTGTTATTCACAGCCTTAATCAATACATAAACTGATAGGATAGCATAGGAAATTTATACATGCCCGTATACATACTGTGTTAGTTTACCTGAAAGTTCACGACAATTTCACAATAAAGTTTTATAAAAGCAAAATGCAGTTCTTAGTAATCTTAAATCATTACAAGAATGAAAATGTTTGAAAATGCAGAATACCTATTATTCTCAATTAATAAGAACTTTTCACTGTGGTATAGAATTGGGAATTTTCAGTTTTAATAACCATTGAAATGAATATTAATTAAGATTTCCTCTGGGGTAATATAGCTCTAAAATACACTGAACCATTTCAACATACATATTTATGCCTTATTTAAATATTATTCACTTTTCCATGCCTTTCACTGCTGATGATTTATATTTCAGATTAGTTTATCAAGTCATTTTTCAATATGTAAACCTCACTATATAAAAGCCCCAATTTATTGAATAAAACCAAATTTATTCTTTGTACTTCTCTTTGATACAACATATTTTTACACTCTAAAATTGCCAAAAATAAAACCTCACCATATCTACTACAAGGATAGAAAGGAATTTTTTGTCATTTTAATTAAATTATCACTGTTTTATCTTAGGCTGGTGAAAGAGAAGTTAGTCAATAAACTGGATGTGATGACAATTAAATTTTGTTACTTTTATTCTTTTCAAATGAATTCTATATTCAGATAATAAAGCTGGATTTAATATTTTTTAATATTATAATTGATCTTTTTTGTACTTAGTAACATTTTTAGTGAATATACTATCATTGTTAATATTTTCTTTGTTTAAAAATAGCATTTTTCATTGGTACATAAGGATAATGTATCCCTGAGTATTCACTGTCCTGATGTGTAGCTGTGACAGGATGCACACTATTAATATTAGAAGGGACTTTGAAAAAATGAAGAAATAATTAATAATTCATATTTGTCTATTACCTGTAATAAATTAATGGGAACTGGGAGGATTATATATCTCTCAAGCCTTATAAGGGCAAAGTCATCTTGGTTCATATTCCCTAAGGTAAAAGATTCACAACACTTGCAAATAACATTACTTGTTTAATAAGTGAAGAGTAGTGTATAAGCTTTAAAGTAAAAACTCATTACCAACTTTCAGTGAAAAATCTGTTAATAAAATACAAACATACTTCTCATTACCTTTTGCCAATTAGCAAATGCTTTTCCTAGAGATCATCTTCTTATAAAATATTAAATAATGAGTAATGTAATATAATGTACTAAATTCTTCTGGATAAGTATTTCTTTAAAATATGAGTAATTTTTTAATGCTTAGAAGTACATCCTTTAATTGCAAAGAATCAAAAGATTCTGGAGAGCAATAACAAAATATAAATGAAAAACCTTGTGTGGGAAAGTAGTTCCAAAGTCAGCTGTCATCATGAAGATATATTACAAAACTTAATGGAATGAATTTGACCTTAATTTTAATGATTGCATAAGATGAGAAGAGAAAATAAAGCATAGTGCCCACCCAATATAGAAAGTATAATATTATAATATACATAAAGCTAAGATCCCCAGATATTATACTTCACTGCAAAGTTGAACAAGAAATAAACTTGCAAAGCAGAAATTAGCAGTAAATACAACTTCCTATTTTGACCTAGACATAGTGTAAATGCAGAAAACAAAAAGAAATCTTGATTGAAAATACAGACTCACAGGGCAGCAGTTATGTGGAGTCATGGTGTAAATATAAAGTATTTGTAAGATTCTAAAACACATGGGTAATTTCATTTAAAATAGTCTTCTATTGGTGTTGATTCCATACAACCAATCAAAAACCATGGAATCAATTTCAGAAGGAAAACATTTTCACGTTGACTTTAAATAATCATTATAGGACATTATAGATAAAGTTCAAAGAGACTTTGTGGCCAAAATTCATACAATGTTCAATTAAACAAGAAATAGTGAAAGTGAGTTAGCAGAAAGAATAGACATTGGAAACAGACATGAATAGTTTAGATGTTGATGAGACATAATATTAGGTATATTTAAAAGATTTTTAAGAAGCATAAAGGAAGATTGAAAATATGATAAATCATCAGTAAAATATCTGAAATAATTTTATAAAATGTGTGGCTTTATAAAAGAGCCAAATAAATCTTATATATATGTAAAAACATAACAATCAGATAAAAAATCTAGTGGATTAGATAAACAGCATTTTAGATACAACTGAAGAAAAAGAGAAAAAATAGTTAACTGGAATATAGACCTAATTAAACTATTGAAAATGGAATCAAGAAAGTTAAATAAGTGAAAAAATGTGAAAAGACAGTTCAGCAATATGTAGGATAGGATAAGTTGACATATCTGATCAGAGTTGCCAAAGGACCTAGAGAATGAGAAACAAAAACGAATGTTCACAGAAAAGATCAAAAACTGTTCAGAATTGTTAAAAATAACCCACAAATTTCAGCTTCAGAAAATCCAATGATTCTCAAGATGGGAAAAAAAAAAATCTTCCATCCAAGTACTAATCAGGCCTGACTCTGCTCTGACTTGGGTGGGGCAAGGGCAATATACATAATCTAAACATTTGTACCCCCATAATATGCTGAAATAAAAAAGAAAAAAAGAGAAATCTTTACCTCAATCTATCTCGAAAATCAAACTCAAAGGAAAAATATTTTTTAAAAAGCTGGTGCAGGAGGGTGAGTGGTAGTGGGGTCAATTACACACTTTGAGATCTGATCGTTAGACCAATGCCATGCCATGAACTTAACAAAATTTGTCTTTGGATCCTGTAGTTGGACAAATCTGTGTTGGCCTAGTATATTTTTTATACCATTCTCACAATGGGGGAATTTTCCCTATTTCTGTAATATTTTCTCAATGTGGAAGCCAGAAATGCATTACCATTGATTATAAATAAACAAATAAAATGTAGGTGCTGCTAATCAGATACATTCCTGTCAGACTTTCATTTATAAAGAGAAATGTGTAAACAAATAACTGTGGATTACATTTTTTGCTGATGTGATGGTAGAGGATTTTTCTGACTTTTAGAGGCAGGAATTGGTGACTCACTTGAACCTGGTGCCCAAAGTCAACTGTTCAAACTGCTATGATTGTTTCTCCATTGTAGTTTTGTCTTTCTTCTTGGATTCTGCTCCTCCAATCCAGACTTTAGTCCAACTGGCGAGTCTGTAATTCAGCAAATATCATTTAATAAATAAAATGTGTAGCTAAACTTGCAAGAGTAGGCTTTAATGTTTTCTTCTAAGAATATTTCTTATTGCAGAAATTGAAATTTATTGTGGTTTCAGCTTTCAGACCCTCAGGGAATGAGAATCAATGATATGCTACCTGGCTCCACTGTATTTGAAGAGCATCAAATATCCAGCTGGTACTGGAGTATGGGACTCTAACAACCCATGGCATACATTAGCTAAATGATCTGTAATGAAGTGTAAACTGAGAGCAAGTCTTTGGAATACCTAACTGGCTGTAGCTAAAAAAAAATCACAAAGTTCAAGAGAAATAAAAAGAACTGGCTAATTGGTTTCTCTGTATGTATTAGAGAATTTACAGAATGAGAATGGCCTTTTGGCTAAAGTCTTAAGTTTTCAGCACAAATAATGATATAAGAAATAGATATTTTCAATGATTGTGCTGAAATTTTTTTAAAACATCCATTATTTCTTCTAGTTATAGGACTAAAATAGCCAAAAAAACTCAAAGAAATATCAAACTAAAAATAGATTTCATTCATAGCTCACTGAGTTTCTTACGTGATAGAACACCATTATGTAAACCATGGGAGTCTGGGAATTGGAAATGGAACATATAGCAGAATTTATAAGACTGAATTGACAGATATCTTAGACATCTAAATCCCTCTGAGCTTCATTTCCATCATAAGCAGCCCTTCCTACCCTATCTCGAGAGGCTCACAAGTTGTGTTTTTTTTCTTTTTCCCCCTTTCCTTGCTTTACTGGAAAACCTTAAAGCAATCTTGCCATGAAGAAATTAATTTTCTTTGTGTTCCAGACCCATTGCCAATCACTGGCCATAAATATAACTAGAGTTAGATTCTAACATTATCTCAATGTGAAATACAAGATTTCAACCCTGACAGAAAAAGGTTCATCTTCCAAAAAATTGAAAAATTTTGCTATTTCACATAAACCAAAAGTCTGAAAATAAATGTGGATACTGACAGTGTTAGAACAAAAAGGGAGGGACATAATTTTAGATGAGATTATTGATGTGAATGAAATTATCAGAAATTCTGGATGCAGTATGCCAGATTGAAAAATATGAGTAGTTCTAATTATTTTCTGGTATATTGACTGCAACTTGATTTTAACAGCAGCTTATAATGAGATGCCAAAATTTTTTGTTCTAATGTGGAGACAGTAATCCAAGGATTCAGAGTGACACAAATGTGGAAGTGGATTTACCATAAGTGATCTGTTTACCCAACCCTCAATAATGCCCTTCAAGGAGACCCAAAAACCATTCCCTCATTATGATCTAGATCATTCTTATGGGATTTTACTGAGGTGAGTGCCAGCAATTCTAAAAAGCATCGCTAGTGGTTCTTTGCTAAGATCCATGATAGCGGTGATAATGTCATTAGAATGGATTACTAGATTTTAAATAAAATGGTGTTATGGGCTGAAATGTGTACCTCTCCAAATTCATATGTTGAGGGCCTAATGACCTGTATGTTAAAATATGACTATATTTGAATATAGGATCTTTAAAGTGGTAATTAGGTAAAATAATATCATAGGAGTTTTTCTTAATCCAATATGACTGCTGTTTCGTAAGAAGAGAAGATTAGAATACAGACACGCACAGACGGATGGATGGCCGTGTGAGGACACAAAAAGAAGATGGACATCTACATGCCAAGAAGAGAAACCTCAGAAGAAATCAAACCTGTTGACACGTTGAACTTGGACTTCTAGGCTTTAGGACTGTGAAACGGTAAATTTCTATTGTGTAAGTTATCTAATCTGTGGTATTTTGTTACATTAGACCTAGCAAATTGATACAGATGGTTGTATGGGTACTGGCTGGCAGGAGCCAATGAACTTCACTTACCTAATAGAGACAAGGGGATGTTTATTGTAATATTCAGCAGGGACAGATGACAATCTGAGCATCTTGACTGACTTGTACCTTTGATGGTAGCTAAAAGTATTCTAGGATCCTTAGGCCCTAAGTATATTAGATTCCACTAAGTCTAAGGTGTCACTTGATACATACAATAAAATATTATATCTGCAGAAGAAACACCTGATCTGAGCCTCCAAGTTTAATTTCAGTATCCTCATATAATTCTTTAGCCTGTGTTGTCATATCACAAAGCCAAATCACCTTGATTAAAAATTAGGATGGGAAATTTGATAAAATACTCTGTGATAATAACCTAAGATTGTGTGGCAATGTTTTGTCATATTGTTCCCAAGGGATTTTTTTTTTTTTTGCCATAGAGACTGTACAGGGGAAAGGGTAATATCAGACATTTCAACAATCATATTGATTAACTTAGTCCCTTTCCCTCAGTCATCGCAATGAACACTCAATGGATTAATAAAAGTGTGGCCATGATGACAAATTTGGAGATTACAGATAGGATCAATTATATGGACTTCCTTTCACCAAAGTTGGCCTTGCTCTTGCCAATGCTAAGTGCCCAATATGCCAAAAAGTTCGACTCCAACTTCCTACGTGTTACAATATATATGGATGACCAACCAAGCACCAGGTGACCCAGTGGCAGGTGGAAACATTGTAATATCCCTTGAATCACTAAAGGTCAGCAAGTGTATGTCATTAAAATAATATTCTGTGGTTTAGTTGACTTCATTGATTCGATATCTTTGGCAGGAAAATTATCTGTGGAATTATTGAATACCTTAATATCCATCACTCCTACACAACATTGTTTCTGACCATGTACAACAAAAAGATTCAGGCCACTGACTGAGCCTAATAAGGTCTTTGATATTACCGTCTAACTCATCCTCCAGAGAAATAGAACCTTTCAGAGCCTTTACTAAGGTTCAGTCTAAGACACCGGTTTGCAAGGGAGGCTTGCTATCTTAATGGATATGTTATGTGCTTTGAACCAGAAATCAGTACACTGTGATGTTTCACTAGCAGCCAGAATATACAGGTTTAGAAAGGAAGAATATGGATTTGGGAGTGACATTTTTCATAAGTTTAATATCTCATTTGCACATTTATTTACTTTTTATTTCCATGACTTCATGACTTCTGGTTTTGATGGTTTCAAGAAGAGGGTCTGCAATCTATGGCCTGTGGGCCAAACCTGGTCTACCACCATTTTTTTTTTTTTTAACTTTTATTGGAACACAGCCGAAACTGTTTATATGTTGTCTATGGCTGCTTTCGTGAAATAACATGAACTGAGTAGTTGTAAAAGAAACCATATGGCCTGGAAAGCATACAATATTTACTATCTGGCCATTTACATAAATAGTTTGCCTACTCTTGGTTTAAATTTTATACTGTCTAAGGTGGAAATGCATCGAATGTGGTCACCAGAGAATGTAACAATGGCTTCACTGAAATAAAAGCTAGGATAGCAGCTTCTAATTTGGGGTTCTTGATGCCACTATTTGAACTGACAAAAAGAAGGCTTCGATTGTTGAATTAAGCAATTATATTGATTATAAAGGCAAATAAGTTTGCTGCTACATAGTAGAAAAAAGAGAGAGTATACTTGGAAGTGAATAATAAAAGTGATTTGAATACTTAATAAACTTCTGTGGGTAGGACCAGCAGGAACTCAGATAGTTCAGAAATAAAAGTTTGGAACACCTTATCTGATAACAAACTTAAATCAACTGAGGTGCTGACATAAAGCTTTGAGATGTGGACAGGACAGTGGAGGAAGAAGGCATAAAATACCAATTGTAGGTATTTTTTGTAAAGCTAAGTACTGAATTATCTACTCACATACTTCATTTACAACAACATATATTTATATATATATCTGAAATAATTTTCCTGCTCCTCAGTTGACTTCTTTAGCTACTTTATACACTTATTTTTATGGTGTTAAGCTTTAAAATTTTAAATGCACATATAGTAATAACATTCATCTGCTGTTGCGCAGATGGGAGGTAGGAGGGGGGATGGGTATATACATACGTAATGAGTGTGTCGCACAATGTCTGGGGAATGGACACGCTTGAAGCTCTGATTCGGGTGGGGCAAAGTCAATATACGTAACCTAAACATTTGTATCCCCATAATATGGTGGAATAAAAAAAATTACAAAAAGAATTGTGTGTAGAATAATATAACGATAAAATGGGAATAAAACAAAAGGAAAATGGATAGTGCTCAGAAATTATGAGAGGTGAATCAGTAAATGATGAGACTTTGGGTTACTTCATTTTTAGGAAGTGAGTGATAAAAGACGATTGCATTAATGTTATCCTTCATATTTTATTTTCTGTAAATGGTACCACATATAATAAAATGTGACCAGAGTATTCTATTTAAGTCATATTCAATATGGTGGGCTGGAAAGTCAGCACATTTTATTTTTATTTTTAAACTGATATTTATAATATGTAAGGGAGAAACATCTTGTTTGTTGCTGCTCTGATTATTATTATTGTTTAGAAATTGAATTATGGAGAAAAATATACAGTAATATTGGAGAATAAGAGATGGACTCTAGGGGATATTTATTATAAATAGAGCTTCCTTACATCTCCTTAATCATTTAACATGAGGGATCTCCCTGCCCTGATTACAAGCTAGTTTTATTCTTTTACAGCATCATTTGAAGATAGGACACAGGCAGATAATTTAGGCCACTCCATCAGATATGCCAAAATGGAGTTTTGATTCAGAAAAAGAGGAATGAAAAAAGCTGAAGCCACTTGGTATGCATGACCTGGCTGAGTGAAAGGGGCATCAGTGACTCAAGTTTTGTGCTGAGCTATAGTGGCCCTGGGATACAGGCAGCCTTAAGGCAAGTCTGGGCAATGTTCTCAAAGACTCACAGAGAGTGTCTCCGTGAATCTTCGAGTTACACAATTTTGTCTTCAAACTCCTTCTTTTTCCTGAACCAGA